>BRXX01000131.1:0-65263 GCA_030267905.1 Triparma verrucosa | reverse complement strand
CCCTAACCCTAACCCTAACCCTAACCCTAACCCTAACCCTAACCCTAACCCTAACCCTAACCCTAACCTTTCTCCAACAACTGGCAAGGTGCCTGTGAAGATTAGAGTACAAGCCGACAGGGAGCAGCGAAGGGGGCAGGAAAAGAATGGAAGTAGTGGAGCATCTGTCCTTGGTCGCCAAAAAAAGCAATGAAAATAAAGTGCGCCTGGCGGGTTATAAAATTTCCATGACAAAAACACTAAAATTACAACCCGTCTCCTTTACTTCTACCTTCTCTCCCCCTCCCACCCCCCTTCCCCCCCGTTACTCCGCACCGAAGTTCTCCAAAACACTCTGTTGAAGTTTCTCCTGCGTCCTCAGCATCTCATCCAGCACAAGCCCATCCTCCACGGCCCTCTCCTCCTCCTCCTGCTTGATCCTTTCCCTTATTTTAATTATCTCGCGGAAGACCTTGGTTATTTTTACTTCTTCGAGGCGCTCGTCGACGCGCTCCGGAGCGTCGATTTCCTCCGTCAGCAGACGGAGTTTCGCGATTCTACAGAAAGAATGAGGGGGAAACGGGGGGGACGTTAGCGATTCGGACAACGAAACAGCAAAAAACGACACAACACAACAACAACAACACCCCATCCCGACACTTCCAACATTCTCACCTCGTAGCCTCTTCATCTTCAAAGCCCTGAGTCGTCCTCCCAACATGTTTCTCGAACCTCTCAACGATCTTCTCCTCCCTCTTCAAAACCTTAGTATTCTCAATCTCAAAATACTCTCTCGCCTTAACAACCTTCCTCGCGATAATCTCAGAACATTCATCGATAGCCTTAGGGACTGTGACGTTCACAAAGTGGTCGAAGTCCTTCTCGAGGTACGTCATGCGATCTTCGTGGGGGGGGATGTGGACTTCGTGGAAGACTCGGAAGTCTACGTCGATCTTATCCCAGATGCTATGGAGGGAGGAGAAGGGGGGGGGGAAAGGAGGGTATGGTAAAACAAATATTACCGAACGGACAGTTAGAAATCACGTCAACGCTCCACCCCCATCCTCCCCACTTATTTTCCTCACCTCTCAACCGCCTCATTAAACTGTCTCTCCACCTCCTTCATAACTTGATCATGTTCTTTATCCCTCTCCTCCTCCTCTTCGTTGAGCCTTTCGTTCCACGTCTCCTGACGAGACTGGACTGCGTCCATGCGACGTTTGAACTCGCGGTTACGGGCGCGGGTACCTTCGTCTAGGACGATTAATTGGGAGGAGAGTTCAGTCTAAAGCCGTTTGACGATTGGAATGAATTTAATGTATTGTATTATTTATTATGTTTAGGGAGGAAGAGACCGAATCAGTGTTAGATTTTCTTATTGTCCGATACCTCACTTATAAAATCCTCCTTCGACCCTCCTAAAATCTCTCTATTATATTCTCTATGTCTCACCTCCTGATCCTCCATAAGCGGTATCCTCTTACTATCTAATATTTCCCTACTAGGCGCATACTGCACCGTTTGAGTAGCGCCTCCTGGAGGTGCTATCATTCGTTTTGAGGGACCTGCGAAACGTTCTGTCATGGTTAAGCAGAAGGGTGGTAGTAGCACGAAATTGAAAGGGTTCTGGAACACGTGTGGAATACAGCGTGTGGTGTGATAATGGAGGATTGAGGGGAGCTGTTGTGAATAACGGGGCTGGGTTAGAAAATGGATCAAAATTATTGAAACGACGAATTATTATTAACAGAAATGTTTGAGACGGCGATGGTAAGGTAAATTAATCCGATGACTTTATTTATATTCGATTCGGTCAACGTTGACTCATGAAATTACCTCAAAGATGGTCAAAGATGGTTTTCCAGTGAGAAAATTGGATTTTAGCTCTCGTTTAAAGACTTCAAATAAAGCCGTTAACCGCCAGCACACTATAGCACTACACTTTGAATACACTGAACCTCCAAGGAAAACGAGAGCGTCAGCATTCCTCAAACGTAGACTCTTACAAGACTCTTTCAAAACTGAAACGAATCCGCAAAATATTCATTCACGCTAAGGAACTGCTAAGGAACTCCCCTCACACCACTGTGCGCGCTACGACAGCACTACAACAGCGCTCACTACAACAGCACTCCCTACAACAGCACTACAACAATGTTCAAGTCGTCCCCAAAGTCAAAGTCAAGTAACCCTAGCGGTAGTAACCCTAGCGGTAGTAACCCTACCATCCTCCAAAAGCTTCACACAAATGCGTCAAAAAATCCAAATAAAATCGCAATATCCTTCTATCCTACGGTTCCCAACACAAGTCCCCTCCCGCCTTCTCCTCCCAACACAACCTTCACCTACAAAGAGCTCCTCTCCTCCGTCTGTGCCCTCTCCTCTCGCCTCTCAACCTCCCCCCACTCCCTCCCTCCCGCCGCAAGAGTCCTCCTAGTCTACCCACCTTCCCCCTCATTCATAATATCCTTCCTTTCCCTCCTCCAGATCGGTTGCGTCCCCGTCCCCGTGTTCCCCCCTGATCCGATGAAATTGAAGGTCGACGCTAATCAGTTTCAGGCCATCGTTGAGAGCTCAGGGGCGGAGGTGGCGCTTACTAATACAGAGTATAACTGGGGGAAGAAGATAGGGACTTTCAAGGTACGGACCTCCCCACATCATCCCCACATCATCCCCTCGTTTGTTCTAACCCCCTCTCCAATTCCAATTCCAGAACATGGGAAAAGCCCTCGGCTCAAACCTAAAATGGATAGTAACCGACACTTCAATCCCGTCCGACAAGGTGTTCCCTCTCCCATCCTCCCCCCCCTCCCCTCCCTCCCAAACCCTCGCCTTCCTCCAATACACCTCCGGCTCGACCTCCCTCCCCAAAGGCGTAATAATAACCTCCTCGACCCTAACCCACAACCTAGTCTCCATAACTCAATCCTTAAATACAAACGAAGACACTGTGTGCGTCAGTTGGTTACCGCAGTATCATGATATGGGGTTGGTTGGGAGTTATCTTGGATTGTTGTATTGTGGGGGGAGTGGGTATTATATGAGTCCGCTTACGTTTATTAAAGGTGAGAAAAGAGAAATCATAAACCCGAGGGGGAAAAATTACTAACCTCTCTCTCTCTCTCTCTAGACCCCTTATCCTACCTCCGCCTAGTTCAAAACTTCCGCGGCACTCACCTCCAAATGCCGAACTTCGGTTACAAACTCCTCCTAAAACGCGCCCTCTCCGCCTCCACAAACTTTGACCTCTCCTCGGTCGTCCATTCCATAAACGCGGCCGAACCAGTCGACCATAAAACCCTCCACACCTTTTTAAAATACTTCACCACCTTCCCTAAAACCTCAATGAAAGTAAGCTACGGTCTAGCCGAGAACACAGTCTACGTCTGTTCCTCAGGTTCAAACGTAATCTATCCCTCCCCAACCTCCTCAACCTTAAAAATCGAAATAGAAACACAAATAAAATGCTGGGAAACTCCCATCCCTAACCGAAAACACTACGTCTCCTGCGGTATAATCGAGTCCTCATCCACTTCAAAAATCGACGTCCTAACAGTCCAAGATTCAAAGGAACTCCCTCCCCTCCACGTTGGTGAAATATACGTTTCAGGTCTTTCCCGTGCAGCCGGTTATTACAACGTTGAGTCGGATGATTTTAAAGGGGAGGTTGAAAGGACGGACGGAAGGAATGAGGGAGGGTGGCTGTGTACGGGGGATTTGGGGTTTGTGTATGAAGGGGAACTTTATGTTACGGGGAGGGAGAAGGTGAGAGAAAGGTTGAGAGGGAGAACGTTTTTTTTTAACTAACAACACAATGAACGAATTATCAACAGGATTTAATCATCGTCAGGGGCAGAAACTATTACCCTCAAGACATTGAGGTGACCGTCGAGGAGGATTTGCTGTTCAGGCAGGGTTGCTCAGCTTGCTTCATAGAGGACGATGAGGAAGGTGAAGGGATGAAAGGAGGAGGAGGAATAGGGGACAGCGTAGGTGAGAATGGCAAAGGGGAGAGAGGGACGATCCAAGTCAGGTTTCTAATTAATTTGCTCTTCCCCTCCACTTAGTATTATGCGTCGAAGTGAAAGACTCAAAATCAATCCGCTCCACCTCCTCCTCAATCGTCAAGAAGGTGTGGAGTAAAATCCTCCAAGTCCACGGTCTGAAGCTTTCGGCCGTCTGCCTCCTCGAGCCCAGGACGATCCCGAAGACGAGCAGCGGTAAAATCGCCAGAGCCTGGTGTAAGAAAAAGTATAAGAGCGGAGAACTTAAGATCGTCAAGAACGGGAAGGGTGTCTTCGACACTGAAGACGGAGAAGTCGACATCGAAGAAGGAGCCGTCGTCGAAGGCGACGTCCGTAAATCTTTCGACCCTAAAAAAGCCTCGGAAATACGCGCCATGACAGAAGGCGACATCGAGGCGAAGGTTAAAGAGTACCTCTCCAGCCTCTCAGGACTCCCTCCTAGCGAGATTGACCGCGATCTACCCTTTACGGGGTACATGGATTCGATGTCGATCTCGCAGTTCAAGGGCCTCCTAGAGCAGGAGTTCTGCGTCGACGTAAGCGACGGGTACCTTTTTAGGGAGGACTGTTGCGCGGCGAAGATTGCTGTGGTTATTAAGATGGGGGAGGCGGGGGATGACGATGGAAGCGGAGGGACGGAGGGGGGGGAGGGGAAGGGACAAGGACCGGGGGGGGGAGGAGGGGGGGCAGGCGGACCCGCCCTCGCGCCTCCGGGACTTTGTTGCAGCGTTTCGTAAATTGTTTTTAAGTAAGTGATGAAGAAGTTATGGGTTACATTTTAAAATCAGTTCCCGCTCCTTTTCCTCTTTTCCACTTTCCTCTTTTTACCCCTTTTCCACTTTCCCTACTTCCCACTTGTTCCAACCTAGATTAAATTAACAGTTCGCGTACCAAGAGACAGTGCAAACTCCGAACAGCGCAAGAATTTGAAAGTAACTTCCTAAAAATTGTTTACATTCTTGGTAGGTCGTGAATTTCATTTGGGCCGGCACTACGTTCTCTGTCATAATCAGGCCAAAATTAGGGAAGCTTTTCAACGCTGTCTTCTGCATGTCAGTGATGGAATACTTGTAGGCGGCGTCGTCAATGTCCAATATGAACGCGAGGGCGACAGCGTTGAGGATGAGCGTTTCGTGGTCTGGAGAGTGCAACACGAAGCCGCCTCCCGCCAGGATGACGAAGAGCTCACTGCCGATCTTGATGAGAAACCAAAAGTACGCCCATAGTCTCTCCATCTTTGTGAAACCACCCGCACCGAATGTTTCCACCATAAATTCCTCATTTCTTTGATTCGTGTGTGACTTTTTGACGGAAATGGCAGAAGCATTATTTTGGTTCAACAGCTGATGAATTATCGAAGGTGAGACCTAGCGCAGTTATACATTCATTTCTTTCCTCACCGCTCACCTCTGTTTCTTCCTCATCTCCTATGCGATTCGGAACGCGGTTGATGTAGTTGAGAAAATCAAACGAGACCTGGACATCCGCGAGGCAAGTCATGGTGAAGACGCAGAGGCAGATGAGGGAGAGCAGGCTAGATACATCGTCCCTCTCGCATATCGACTCATTTGGGTTGCTCTTATTGAATGCATCCTTGTTGTCGATGTTCATGAGCATGACATAGTAGGTGGCCGCAATTTGAGCGATTGCTGACATCACGCCGGAAGAGAACAAAGGTAAAAATATGCAGATAAGGAGGCCCAAACGTTTGCCTCTGGGCGCCACTGCCAGTGTGGGCACAAACGCAATCGCAGAGTAAAGGCTCTAGAGGGCGGGGTAGGGGGTGAGAGGGGTTGAGTTGCCACGCTCTAGATGATTGCTCTTACCTCGGGAGCTCTGATCACGAAATGCCCTTCGCTCCTAGATCCAACATCTGCTTTATAATAACCCATTCGCCCCTCTTCAACTGCGCTCATCATATCAACAAACTTCTCTTCCTTCGTTGCAATATCAGAGCATGGCATCAAATTTGGTACTTTAACATCTTGAACCCCGGCCATAGTGTGCTTTCTCTTGACTGGCGCCGCAAATAAATATTATGAACGTTAAACTCGTGTATCAAATAGTTCATGCCAAATATATTCAAATATTCAAAGTTCCAGATTTTTTTTTCGCAAGTAAAACTCCCCTCTTCCGACGCCCCGCAACCCCCTCCCTCCACCCACTTATACCCCTGCCAATCCGCAAATCACCTCCCTCCCTCCCTCCACCCACTTATATTTCCTACCTATGGCCTTGCTCAAAACCGGGCATTTTTCGATCAGATCCACTCTGAACTCAGTTTTTTTAACATGGCCAAAAAACGTAGTAACGAATCAAAGAATTCGGCCAACGGTCAACGTAAGTCAAGGAGGATTATAGGTGCGCCGGTTGCCTCCATCGCGGTCGAGCAACCCAGGATTGATGTCTTGAACGGGAAGAAAGGCAAGGAACCCCATAGGACTCAAGTCTCCCTGGCCTTGACCCCTAGCGCCGCTAAAAAGGGTCCACTGCCCGATGATTGCTTCCTAGAAACACCTCCTGATACCCCTCAGAAAGAACCGGAACCGGGAACGCCGTTTGAGCTAGATGATAGCTCAGACGATGAGAGCAAGGAAATGATTGGATCTAAGGCCGGCCAATCAGAAGTGATTTCTATTGACACGGGCAAAGACGATGTTCCTCATCAAAGCTGTGCGGTCTTAAAGGTCCAAGCCGACCTCAGGAAGAAAGAAATTGACCGGGAGATGAAGCTGGCGCATTATAAAGATAATGCCGCACAGCGCGCGAGAGAGAGAGAGAGAGAGAGAGAGAGAAAGAGAAGTTTCAGCTTGAGATGAAGAAGCTAGACTTCGCAATGAAAGATAAAGAAAATGATACCAAGCACTATCAGACCGAGAGAGCCGCGAATGCAAAGATTGCAGTCGAGGAGGCGAAGGTTAACATCCGAACCGATGGCAAATTAAAGGAGACCGATAGGAGGCAAGCGCGCCTACGTGATACTACAGGAGGCATGATGGGCTACACTCCTTCTCAATTTGGAGCACATGCCCCAAAACCCTACAACCCCGCCTCGCTTGGACAGTATGGCCAGCAACAGCAGCGTTATTCTTCGCAGGGTTACGGCTACCCGGCTCCGCCACCGTACCATTACTACCCGCCGGCTCCTATGCCTCCCCATGGTCAAGGATACGCTCAACAGCAGCCAAATAACGGTCCCCAGTCCGGCCCAGGCGCAGGTATGGCTGAAATGGGAATGAGGAGGAACAGCCTTATTGGTAAGGACAACTAAATGAGCGTAGGGTACAGGGTCGGGAAAGAGGGTAAAAAAGAGATTCAGATTTTTAAAGTAAACTAGATCTTCTCGACCGGAATACTTCTTTTGCTGAACGACTCCACGCTCACCCTAGTCGACTCCTCGACTCCATAACCGTCATGTTGCATATCAGCTAAAATATCGGCGTGCGTAATACGATTAAGTGCGGCCTCCATGACGTCTTTTGTATCGCTCGCGTCCAAAAAACGCTCTGCTACAAGGTACCTCGCATATGACTTAGCCCTGCCCCAGCAGTGCTCGATGGGATTAAGGTCTGAACGGTGGGGAGGAAGGTAGACCATACAAACGCCGTAGTAATCGAACAAGTAGTCCTCCAACTCTTTACCTCTCGCACTCCTATGCGGGGCCCAGTTGTCGGTTACTACGACATCTCCATAATCCAGTTGACCAGACTCTGCAGCAGCCATAAAAAAATCGACATGCTCATCCCCATCTTGCGAATTCCCCTTGGTTGTCTCATACATCTTCCAAAACAAGGGTGGCTTGTCGATTCTTAAAGATGTCATCCCGAACCAACTGTAGTGTTTCGAGTTTGTCGACCCCGTTGACGGGGGTGGCGGCGTCGGAAGTCCAGGGATATGCCTCTGCTTCTTACAAAACAAGTCTGTCATGTATGTCGTAAAACCTGACTCTGGATCGGTCGATATTCTGCATGTTCAGCTCGTACTCTTTCAACCTTAAATAGTTGTCTTGAGTGAATTTATCTGCTTCTTTTGGTTCGGCCTTCTTGTGTGTACTTCCTAAGGAGTGGAAATACCTGCAGACAGACTGTCTCGACACCGGTGTGCCCATTTTTTCACATCTTGAGGAGTACTGGTGGTCCCAGTGGAGTTGCCCCGTCTGTTGTAACTTAATCAAATTCGTACAACACTCAGAGGAGAGACTCTTCGGGCGCCTGGACGGATTGTCTTCCGCTCTGCTCAGAATTTTATGAACGTGTCTAGCTTTTAAACCTGTCATTTCAACAATTTTACTGATGGGATGCTGAAGACCGAGGCGACGAACATAATCATACTTCTGCTGAGGGAGGCCGGGGGTCGCCGCAGCAATCATGAAAGATGAATCTCTTTCTAAGGTGGTAGATATAGACATCTTCAAAGGCTGATAGCGTCCTTACGGAGACTAGATTGAGAGAAAAATAGGGAAATTCCTTTTCCTCCAATTGAATGCCCGGTTTTGAGCAAGGCCATACTTTCATCATGGCAGGGGGGATAGCTGCAGTAGTTGCCATCGGCCGAGGTCTCTGTGGCGGCGTTGTAATTGGGTTTGTGCTTGGTCTTATCTCGGGGCTGGTAACGAAGCTCTGGTACGTTGGTGTCCTCGTGGGAATTCTATCGTGTGGCGGATCGGGCTCCTACATTTTCTTTTACGTGATGAAAGACATATTCAAGGATTACAATCCTGGGCGGCGAAGCCCAAACAGTTATGAGGAGAGAGACCAACCCACACTCGAGGAGGAGGCGGCCAAGGAGCGCAAAGAAACCAAGCCCCAATTTTTCGTAGGAGCAAAGATTGAGGCAAAATACAACGGTGTTGGTAAAAAGTACTTTCCGGGAGTCATCTCGCACATCAACTACGACGGCACTCTCAACATCACCTACGACGATGGCGATAAAGAAAAGTCGCTCCATTCAAAACATGTGCGCCTTTCGACGAATGTTTAGACATATTTAGAATAATCAGCAATAGTTTTAGTTTTATTGATAATTTTATGATAATTTTTATTCGTTTGTTGTTCGTCAACCACACAACCATCAGCAGTAGCATGAGTCAAAATAGTGTCAGCACATCTGCGATGAGCCGTGAAAAAGATTGGGTTAGATGGTGGTTAGATGACGTTACAATCAGTGGCATTGTCATTGTCGTCGTTCGCTCCTCGCTCCTTGTTGTCGCCTCACCTCTTCGCCGCAAAACTTAGACTTGCAGCAAGATTTAACCATATCCCTAGCGTATGGAATGTAGCTCAGCGTGTACCAAATGATGGCGGTGTACTGTATCAAAACGCAAATAACCAGCAGCCCCGCTTGCCCTTTAATGTCCCCTCCGTAAAAGGCAAGCCCCAGAGTCCCTATTATGGAGAGGATGTACATTGCCGACGCCCCCGCTCGCGTCTTCTTGCACATCTTCTTCATCTGCGATTGCGGCCCGGAGAGGAAGCACGTTCCCGTCAGCGCGATTATGCTGCCCATGGTGAAGCAGACGGCGAAGGGGGTGGCGTCTCCGTGGAGGAGCTTGGAGAAGCGCAAAAACGACCCAAAGGAGAGGAGGAACCCAAGGGCCATGCAGCAGAGGCAGCCGGTCAGCCGCTGTGTGTACGACAGCGCGGGGAACACCGAGCAGACTTCCTCCTCGAGCTGCTCATTCCACGTCTTCTCCCTGGTCGGGTTGAGCAGGCCCTTGACTAAAAAGTGGAGGGGGTGGGTGTTGTTAATGAAAAAAAATTATTTTCTCGAATCGCGCTCTACACCTTAAGCAAGGCAGGACACATTCTCCCCATAACGCGGGTCTCACCTTGGTTTTGAAGGTCGTTCATCTTCACACAAGAATTCCCTACTTTTGTCTTTCACAGGCAGTTGACAGTCATTTCTTAAACACCATGCCTTCGCCGCTTCACAAGAACCGACCACCACCCAATTTTACTTCGCCCTCGTCGAAATCTGGAACTTTCTTCGGTCTCTTCGGGCACGGTGCGTAGCACACATATTGCAGCAAATTGAGCTTGTCTGTTGGTTCTGTTCTTCGGCTGTTTCACCATCACCCCAAGGCTTATAAATTCCCCCTCGCTCTCTCTAACCCAAATCATCCTCGCGTCCCCGCCGCGTGCGCAGCAAATATAAATACGGAGGACAATTGGAGTTGGGAAAACGACGTCAAAGACTACAGGCAGCAGGCCGATCTGCGGCAGCAAGAGGTGAGTCTATTTATTCAATGAGCACACAATTGTCCCGGCAAGCTCTAATCAACACACCGCAGCTCCATCGGCATAGACACCTGCAACATGCAAGGTCCATTCGCGATCCAAAGTCACTGCCCAAAATAGATTCCACCTACGAACGCGGGATGAAGGATTATAAGAAGGTGCAAATTGGGACCCCGGCGATGGGCGAGTGGAGCCGCATCGAGGCGATCCAGTCGTCGGACGAGACGCCTAGGAATCCCATCTTGGAGCCCGGGGACGGGGAGTACGGAGTCGGGGTCGTACCGCCGCCCCGAAAGTCTTACGACCCCATCCTGCAGCGCTACCCTGATGAGCTGGAGGAGGACAAGAGAAAGGCCGAGGAGGGCGGCGAGCAGAAGCAGAATAAAATGTCGGCGGAGGAGAGGAAGAGGAGCGTCGCGGTCATTGCCTACGAGAAGGCCATGGAGAAGCAGCGCCTCCAGTGGGAGCACAAGGAGGTGAGAATAAGTGCGTTTTGTTGTCTACGTCTACTTTACTTTATTTAACCCTTTCCTTAACCCTATTCCTTACAGCTGCAACAACAACTCCAGCCGCACCCCCCCACTGCCTTCAACAAGGGCGTTAAGGACTACACAATGGCGAGGGAGCGTGCGACCCGGACGCAGGACTGGATGCCCGGGAGACCCAAGGGCGGCAGGAGCTACAAGGAGCCCCTGAGGGATCCTATCCTGAAGGATGCGCCTGACCCGGAGGTAGTGGAGCAGAATCAGAAAATTAGGTGAGATAAAAATATGAGTTGCACACAAAGATAGATAAATAAAAAACTAAAGTACTGACACTCATTTTTCGTCCTCGTCCACAGCGAAAAATACCAAGAGGAACAGAAGGTCGTCTTCAACGAAGTCTTCCAAACCTTCCCCGATCCCCGCGCCCAGGTCCGCGCCGACCGCGAGTGGATGGAAGAGCGCGAGAAGAAGATTAAGAACGCCCTCAACCGTAGAATGGTCCGCGAGGGAGGCTACGACCCCGTGACCCTCCGAGACCGCAGGTGAGAAAGCAACGCAATACAATACAATACTGTCAGTGATTCAGTAAGAATACCAACGCTAACTCCTAACCTCAGAACCGGCGACGAAGTCGGCCCCCTCCCCGACAGTCAAATTGGCCACAAAGTCGAGTCCATAGCCGGCAACCTCGCCAAACAACACATGACAGGCGCCCACGTCGCTTACGCCCTCGGCTCCGACCGCTACGGCGACCCCGACGCGAACAACCACCAAAACGTGAAAGTCCACCAAGCCCACATCGACCACGTCTCAATGATAATGTCAAACGAAGGTCGTATAGAATCAGGTTTCCACGACCTCGAGTCCCGCACGAAAATCCCCACCAACGTCGAAATGTTAATGGACGTACGCTACGCTGACCAGTTCGACGTCCGTGACGAAGATCAAACAACCTGGGCAAACACATCAATAAACCCGAACGTAAATTCCTTCGTCCCTAATTTAACTGAAGAAGGCGCAGGTGCAACCGGAACCTCAAAACTAAATTACACTCCTAACCTCACGGCGTCCCACCTCCTTAACTCAGACACTATGACGACATGGGTCCCGTCGATTTCACAGCAACATTATTTAGATCCTCACGACGCTGGGATGGTATATAATGATAATCGGGTTAATGAGAAATATAAGAATATGAATCATGTAGCTAAAGGAGCCGTTATTGCTGATGTACCTGTCAGGATATGGCCGGAGGAGAAGAAAGCTATTAGTAGAAGTAGCGTACATGTTGATAAAGGTATTTAATAATATTGAATTTAAAAAAACGTGTTATATTCGAAAACGATAGAAATGAAAGATATTTGTTTTACTCTAGAATGTTGATTAAATCCATCCAACCTGGTTTAGGTTCAATACTCATACCCATATAAACAACGGCAGGAATCCATCCGTATAGAAACACAGGGTGGAGCTTTGAGAATAAAGTTATGGGGGAGGAATACTTTGAACAGGAGGAGAGGAAGGTTGAAAGGAAGGACTTTTGCTTACGAGGCATGAGCGGAGTGGGGAGAGAGGAGGGGGGAGAGAGGAAGGGTGAACGAGCTTTAGGAGGCGCAGGGGGTGCGTGCAAGTGAAGCAGAGTATAGAACGACTGAAATTGTGGTATTGGGTTAGTAAATTCTCTCGATATGGTCCAGTAAATGAATTGGCCCTCTGTCCCTCGAACCCTTGGGGGTGAACGAGTAAACGACGCTCTACAGATTATCGCAAGCCGCCGATGAAGGAGGAAGAACAGACATCCGATACCATGTAAGCACATAGATAAAACGACATGCAATCGAAATCACGTACGTAAGTAAACAGTACAGTTAAGCGGACCAATAAAACGATGGGACAATTTGCGTGTGGTTCGGAGATCGATGTGAAGACTCAATATGTTTTAATACGATTAGTTGATTAAATAAATTATAGGCGGAGGGTTGTGAATATGTTAATATTGAATATTGGGGGTGTGATTACGTCAAATGCTCATGAAATAAACTGACTTTAAAATTTCAGGAGTTGGATCCAGCAGTCCTGCAGAGAGAGCTCATCGATCATCAATGCCTTTTCATCCATCGAACTTTCAACAATTAATCATCAATCATGCACAGTCTAAGACTCATCAACAGGGTCGGCCCTCGTATGGCCTTATCTAGGTCATTCGTCAGTAAGACGTCACCTGTCCTCGGTTTCTTGACCGATTAGTAAGTATAGCAGACCTGTCGGAATGGAGCGGGCGAATGTCTCCGTGATAGAACGGAGAGTTGAGACATATTATGACATTAATATCATTCTACATTACTTTGCTCAATCGCGAAACGCTCAACAAACATACAGCAAACACACTTTGCACTTTTATTATTACATAAACGTTATATTTATGCCATAATATCATACAAAGAAGAGGCCGTCTTCCCAACTACAATTATCAATTATCAGGCACAGCTGGCCCTAACGTTGACGAACCAAGCCTTATTGCTGCCTACAACCTACTACAACATCACCGTACCCACAATACGCCAAATTTTACCGTTACACTCATATCTCTCCGCCCATCCCATCCCCCCCTCCAGTCTTCAGATCTAACCCTCCCCCCTCCCCTCCCCTCAGCGACGCCCACGTCACCGAACGCGCCACCTCCTACGCCGTCCCCATCGACCCCAAGCCCCTCGACGCCGAACAAGTCTCCGCCCTAATCTCCGACGTCAAAACGAACCCCGGCTGCGAAAAGAAATCCGCCCGTCTCGTCGATCTCTTCACCCACCGTGTCCCCCCCGGAGTCGACGAAGCCGCCTACGTCAAAGCCGCTTACCTCGCTGCTTTAACAACCGGAGAAGAGACTCCAACCTTAATCTCCAAACACCGCGCCGTAGAACTCCTCGGTACAATGCAAGGTGGTTACAACGTGTCTCCTTTGATATCCTGTCTATCCGACTCTGACGTTGAAATCGCCAAGACAGCTGCTGATCAGCTTAAAAAGACTTTACTTGTTTTTGACGCGTTTTACGATGTTGAGAAACTGGCTAAAGAAGGGAACGTGTATGCTGAGAGTGTTATGAAGTCGTGGGCTGATGCCGAGTGGTTTCTTGAGAGACCTGAAGTTCCTGAGGTGAGGATTATGGGACAGTTTCTCGGACGTTAATATTTCTCCTTTACTTAACATATCTTCTTTCCACCCACGTTAATTCTAACTGTTATAACCCCCTCTCCTCTAAAACGCGTCCCCCCCCCCCTCCCTAGAAAATGACCGTAACAGTCTTCAAAGTATCCGGCGAAACGAACACAGACGATCTCTCCCCCGCCCCCGACGCCTGGTCCCGTCCCGACATTCCCCTCCACGGTCTCGCCATGCTCAAAAATTCACGCGACGGTATCGAACCCGTCCTAGACGGTGAATGCGGTCCCATCGCACAAATGGAGAGTTTGAAGGAGAAAGGTTATCCTTTAGCTTACGTCGGTGACGTCGTAGGTACTGGATCGTCACGTAAATCAGCTACTAACTCTGTTTTATGGTACATGGGCGATGACATTCCTTACGTTCCTAATAAACGTGGTGGGGGGTTGTGTATCGGGGAGAAGATAGCTCCTATATTCTTTAATACTATGGAGGATAGTGGGGCGTTGCCGATTGAGATGGATGTTAAGAATATTAATACGGGGGATGTTATTGATGTTTATCCTTATGAGGGGGTTACTAAAAACCATGAAACGGGAGAGGTTGTATGTGAGTGGGAGCTTAAGACTGATGTTCTTCTTGATGAGGTTAGGGCTGGAGGAAGGATTCCGCTTATTATCGGAAGGGGGTTGACTACGAGGGCGAGGAACAGGTGAGCAAAATGGGGATGGACAACACGTCGTTGATGTTTTCTATACTCAGCGCGGTGTCTAACTCGTCGAGACCGCCTCCTTGAAATCGTTGCAGCTTGGGAATGGAGAAGAGCACCGTTTTCAAAACTCCCGTCGACCCTGAACAGACCACCAAGGGCTACACTCTGGCGCAGAAGATGGTCGGACAGGCTTGCGGAGTCCCCGGAGTCCTCCCCGGACAGTACTGCGAGCCCGAGATGACCACCGTCGGATCCCAGGACACCACCGGTCCCATGACCCGCGACGAGCTGAAGGACCTCGCTTGCCTCGGCTTCTCAGCCGACCTCGTCATGCAGTCATTCTGCCACACAGCGGCGTACCCTAAACCCGTTGACGTCACCACCCACCACACCCTACCGGACTTCATCCGCAACCGCGCGGGAGTTTCGCTGAGGCCGGGAGATGGAATTATCCACTCGTGGCTTAACCGCATGCTCGTGCCCGACACCGTCGGAACAGGAGGAGGTGAGAAACCGAAAGCCCCCCACCCCGCCCTTTAAACTCTTTACTTTAATATACTAACTCGTCACGGTTCGCCCCGTTTCTTAGACTCCCACACCCGCTTCCCCATCGGAATTTCCTTCCCCGCTGGATCCGGCCTCGTAGCCTTCGCCGCCGCCACCGGCGTCATGCCCCTGGACATGCCCGAGTCCGTCCTCGTTAAGTTCACCGGAACCATGCAGCCAGGGATCACCCTCCGTGACCTCGTCCACGCCATCCCCCTCAAGGCCATCGAGATGGGCCTCCTCACCGTCGAGAAGCAGGGTAAGAAGAACATCTTCTCCGGTCGCGTTCTCGAGATCGACTGCGGCGACCTCGACCTCAAGTGCGAGCAGGCCTTCGAGCTCTCAGACGCCAGCGCAGAGCGCTCAGCCGCCGGCTGCACCATCAAACTACCCAAGGAACCCATCATCGAGTACCTCGAGAGCAACATTGTCATGCTCCAGTGGATGATCTCCGAGGGTTACGGTGACGCTCGTACCCTCGAGAGGCGCGTCGCGCGCATGCAGGAGTGGATCTCCAACCCTACCCTCCTCGAGGCCGACGAGGGCGCCGAGTACGCAGCCACAATCGAGATCAACCTCGACGAGCTAACCGAGCCCGTCGTCTGCTGCCCCAACGACCCTGATGACGCCAAGAAACTATCGGAGGTCGCGGGGACTAAGATTGATGAGGTCTTCATCGGTTCTTGCATGACGAACATCGGTCACTTCCGCGCAGCGGGCAAGCTCCTCAAGGAAGAGGGAGGAGCCGTCCCCACCAAACTCTGGATCTCCCCCCCTACCAAAATGGACGAGGCCCAACTAACCGCCGAAGGCTACTACTCCATCTACGGCACCGCCGGAGCCCGCACGGAAATGCCCGGCTGCTCCCTCTGCATGGGCAACCAAGCCCGCGTCGCCGACGAGGCTACCGTCGTCTCAACGTCCACCCGTAACTTCCCTAACCGTCTCGGTAAGGGCGCGAACGTTTACCTCGCTAGCGCCGAACTCGCTGCTGTGGCGAGTATCACTGGTAATTTACCTACTCCTGATGAGTATTTGACGTACGCTAAGAACCTCGACGCGACGGCTGCGGATACTTACAGGTACTTGAATTTCGATGAGCTTCCTGAGTTCGTTGATGCTGCGAGTGGAGTTGAGATCTCGGATGAGATGAAGGAGGCTGCGGCCAAGCTCAGGAAATAGATTGTGAAAAAGGGAAGGGGGGTTTGGGAAGGGGAAAGGGGGGGGAGGGGAAATTAAGGAAAACATTTAAGTGAAAATAAAATGAAAGCTTTTTAAGAGTAAAAAAAACAGTTTCAATCTTCTTGATCGTCAGCACCTTCAAGTATATCGTCAGCGACCTCCCTCCCACCTTCCCCTCTCGTCAAATACAGAACTTTGTTACAAGCTCTCTCATCTCCCAAACTCTTCAAAACGGCGTCAGCGACGTCTAATCGCGTTACTTTGGTTAGGTTTTTGTTGTGCTTTTGCAGCTTTAGCTTGGACCGGGTGTACTGGCTCTCCTCCTCGTAACCCAGGACTCGAATTACGGAGAAAGGCACTCCTGAGGATTTTAGACTCTAAGACGCGTGACGAGACAGGGGAAGAGGTTAGTAGAAGCGGTGTGAGGTGGTCGCATTTAACCAGGACCGCTCGATGTTTTCTCACCTCCTCCCCCTTCCACTTCCAGTACCTCTCCCGCTTTCTCTCCCTGACGCTCTTGCCTTCCTCCTCCTCGTCGAAGAGTTCAGACGATCCTTCCTCCTCGATCTGCTCCAGCCCGTCGTTGACCATTTCACCCTTGACTTCCACCGGCAGCCGACCGTCGCTCACGAACAAGAACTCAGGAGTCTGCCTCTTCTCCTTCCTGTACAGCTTCATGTACGAGAGGGAGATGTAAAACTCGCCACCTCCGTCGTAGCTGAACCCGACCTGGGTGATGTTCTTCTGGGGCAGTGGAGCGCCGCTGCGACGAATCGACGAGCGAAGCGAGGAGTTAGAATAAAGTAGCGAAGATAGTGAGCGGGTAGAGGGGGAAAAAATACTTCGCTTTCTCACCTCTCGCTTTTGAATGTGTCGAATCCGATCACCACGTTGGTGAATTTTCCTCTGCCCGTCGAAGGGTTCACAACTGTAGTGACCTTCGAAGAGTACTCCTCTCCCCCCTCCCTAACAATACACTCATAATCCTTCCCGTCGCCCATCATTTTAATAGTGAATCCTCCGAAACCAGAGAAGTCGACTCCCACACCTGCCTCCCGAGTGCTGAGCCGACCGCTCAAAAGCCTGACCTTGAACCCTTTGAAACCCTTCCCCTTCCACACCCCGTTAAGCGCGTTGTTCTGCAAGCGGATCGAGCGGGGTGAGAGTTGGGCGAAATCCCGTATAAAATTTGCGCAGGCGAGGAGGGGGGGAGGGGGGTTTGGGGGGGCTTCAACGCGCTCTCACCTGCTTCCAGTTCCACCACTGCGCCGGCACGTTCCCATTGACGCTCTCAACCGTCCACTTATTAACGTCGCTCACCCTCTTCGGCTTCTTAAACCTGAACAGCGTCCTCTTAGGACTCTCGTCATAGTCGACGTACCGAACGTCCTGCAAGGATCGGAGGACGTTATTGAGTCCCACGTAGTTAACTGATTTACTAGCGTCAACTCGCGAAGGTATTCTACGAATTTTTGTTGCCACCTCAACGTCACGCCAACCCGAGGGGGTGTTGTAGCGGCCTCCGTTCGTTACTAAATTGTAGAGGGTGTTGTTGCTGAACTTTTCACGGGAGCCTAGCTTGAAAGCTACCCTGTCGCCCTTCTTGAGCTCCCTCTTGCCATCGCCAGTTGTCCTCTCCAAACTCCTCCAGTGCACATATATCCTCTCCATACCTTCCCCCCTGATAAATCCGAACCCTGCGTCACTCGAGTTAGTCTCAATGCGTTACCATCCTCCCACATTCTCTTCTCTTTCTTATTCGCGTCATAACATTCTCTCACCTCTCCCCCCGTTCCAGAACGTGACAGTCCCCTCCATCTCCCCCTCCCCCCTTCCCCCACCCACGTCCGTCTCGTCCTTCTCCACCCCCGCAGCCACATAAACAACCTTATCAACATCCGTAACACCCACACCCATAGCCTCAACGTCCCTCACGTCCCCGTAAGAGTACGACACAGTGTAACCTAGGTTGTCGACTGTTTGGGAGTAGATGTCTCGGACGAGGACTTTGAGCTTGTAGGAGTTGGAGAGGTTTAAACGACGGACGACGGTTAGGCCGAGGGAGCCGGTGGAACCTATTATTAGGATGGTGGGCTTGGAGGGGGAGGAGGGGGGGGTTTGGGGGAGGTAGGGGGGGGGGACGGGGGAGAAACCTTCGAGGTAGATTGGGGAGGTTAGGATTTTGCGGGTTAGGCGACCGAGGGCGATGGGGTTGGGGAGGGAGAGGGAGTTTTTGGAAGGGGAAGGGGAAGGGGCAGGGGTGGAGGTACGGTTTTTAGAGTGGTTGGGGGGGAGATTGTTGGAGGAAGAGTTGTTGGAGTTAAGATTATAATTGCTATTGCTGCTGTAGAGAGATGTGGACGATGACGATGATGATGACGATGACAATGATGATAACGGTGATGATGATATAGATGAAGTTGCTAGGCCATAGTGGCTAGCCGTGTAGTACAGAGGCCCTCTATAGTCTCTAGCAGAGCTGTGTTGTCTATCATTCAGTCTATCATTCAGAGTATTGTAACCCTGTCTGTGTCCCTCACGCATGCCTGAATGCATCTTCACGAACGAATGCTTAAAACATTTAACTCTCATCACGTGCGCCTGTAACGCCGCTATAATTAATATGACAGTGAATAACGGTGTAGCCTGTAATTTTAATCTTAGCCAACGTTGTGGTGGACGTCGTGTTGGACGTCGTGTTGGCATGTTGCATGCGAGCATGAGCATGAGGGTCTTGAGGTGAATCGTTCAGTTTGTTGTTCAGTAGTCTACGATGCTTTGGTGTTTCAGTATATTTCACTACAATGCAGTGTGGGCTATCGATAAAGCCCTAGCACTAGCTAGCCCTAGCACTTGCTAGCTGCCCCTCGCAGGTCTTGAAGAGAATCGGTATGAGCCTCGTCAGGGTTCCTCCTTTGTCAGCGTCTAAGATGAATGCTGTCCGTGTAGAGACTTAGCTTATTGGTTTCCTTTGCTTTCTAATTATAGTGCTCAAGTGTGCTAGCGGTTTACGGCGCCTTTAAAGCGTGTGCCTTAGACTTGATGAGTTTGTTCGGGGAGGATTTTTAGATCAAGCGCCTCAAGGTAATTGCCTACGATAACCCAGTATAGTTTATAACACTACGGCTATGGTGAGCTGCTGTGTGTGTGGAGCGACGGGCCACGACTGTCTGCAGCCGGCTCGCGTAATAAATATATTTTATTGGGTTGGCAAGTCGCTGGAAAAGTGAAAAAGAAGCACTTTCACTTTTCAGCCTCTGCTACACCTCTCACGTGACGTCACTGTTCCTGTCGTTTACCTCCTTGTTATCAAGTCACGTAGTTGTCGTCCTATATTATCGAAGAGTACTTTAATCGTTCAGTAAATCATTTTTTAAGCGACTTTAAGCGAGGGATTCCTTTTCAGTAAACACTCCTACCGTGACCTCCTCCAGTTACACCATAACTGAAGCCATCACTGAAGCCATCACTGAAGCCTGAACGAATCTATATAAATGCCATCGTCGTCATCCCCTTCAAATCAGGCCGCCGCTGAAATGCAGTCATTAGAAATGCGGCCCCGATACCCTATTAAATCCTACACTCCTCCACCATCACTCTCCGCAGCCTCCTCAACTCTCCAAGTCTGTACCCTTATAACAACTACAAGCTTCCTACCAGGCCTGACAGCTCTCCTTTACACATTAACCCTCCACCTCCCTCCAAACTCCCCTCCCCCCATAATCTTCCACACCCTATCCCCTACTAATGAAGGCCTCCCTCCAAGCCTCAGAACAAACCCCTTCCTCCTCAATAACTTCACCCTGAAGGTAAGGCAATTGTCAGATGGCAATTGATAATGCCAATTGACAATGGCAATTGATGAGCGAAGCGACAACTTTAGGAACACACAACCTTTTCGTTCACAATCTAACATAATCGTTCTCCTCTCCTTCCTCTCCTTCCAAGCCCCTCCCAAAAATCCCTTCAACCACAAACCCCCAAAACTGGTGCTACACAAAACTCTCCCTCTTCTCCCCCAACCTCTACCCCCCCTCGACCTCCTCCGTCCTCTACCTCGACGCCGACTGCATCCTCTTATCCTCCCCTTTCCCTTACCTTCTCTCTCTCGTCGTCTCAAGTTCATTCTCGGGATTCGCGGCTAGTCCGGACGTATTCCCGCCGGATAGGTTTAATGCTGGAGTTATGTTTTTTGTGCCGAGGGAGGATGTTGGGGGGGGGCTCGTTAGGTTTAAGGACGTTTTGGGGAGTTATGATGGGGGGGATACGGGGTATTTTAATAGGTATTTTGATGATTGGTATGAGGGTTTGGGGAGGTTGCCTTTTAGGTTTAATTGTCAGAGGGTTTTGAAGTGGTTAGGTGGGAGGGGGGGGGAGAAGTATTGGGAGGAGGTTGAGGGGGAGGGGATTGTGGTGCTGCATATGAGTAGTGGGCCGAAGCCGTGGGAGGAGGGGAAGGGGAGGGGGGAGTGCGAGGTTTTGTGGTGGGGGGTTTATGCGGAGGCGATTGATGTTGTGGGGAGGTTGGAGGAGGAGGGGGGGGGGGAGGCGAAGAAGAAGAAGAAAAGGTTCAAGGAGTTGAGGAAGACAATGGGGGCTAAGGAGGCCATGGAACAGCTGAAGATCGAATTTCCGTAGGAGAAATTGTATGTGTGTGTTTACTTTTACAAATGTTCTATTCTGTTTTTTAGGGGTGGGGGGGCGGAGGCGGGGACGTTTTGGTGTCGTCTTCGTATTGAGACAACAGTGCCTTTAGACGTTCTATCTCGGCGTCCTTCGCCTCCAACTGTTCTGCGTTCGACTTCAACTCTTCGGCATTCGCCTTCAACTGATCGTCCTTCGCTCGAATGACTGTGAGTAGCGAGTCTTCTCCTCCGCTCTGCAAGCCTGACTTGTACTTTGAGTCTTCGTCGCGCTGCTGCTCTCCCGGGTCTTCGAGGGATTTGAAGAGCTTGCCGGCGACGACGAAGGGGCCGTCGGCGCGGTTGACGTCGTAGAAGTTGTGCAGCTCTTTCTTGATCAAGAGGATGTCGCGGAAGAGCATTTGGACCTCACAGAGCCAGCCGTCCTTGATGTCGAGGTTCATGTGGAGGTTCGGCGGTTCCTTGAAGGTCTCTTGAAGGTACTTGTTCTTGAGCCCGTGGATGTTGTACTTCTTGTTCAGCACCTCGAAACAGAGCGCCATTAAAAGCGGGTCCTCGAACTCGAACGTATCACGGTTGAGGTCGCGGAGGGTCTTGCCTTGGGACATCTTCTCGAGCGCTCGGGGGAAGCCCTTGAGCGGCCCGAACTTTGCTCTGACGACTTTGTTTGTGCGCAGGTCTAGGTTGAAGACCTCCGCTCTCAGCTCCTTCGACCATTTACCGCCGCTGTTGTCGATGTCGTAGTGCTCGCAGATTTCTTCGCACGTCTTTGCTTCGTTGAAGACTGCGGCGACCTCTTTCATGGCGGCCTGGAACCCTTCTTCGTACCAGGTCGCATTAGCTAGCTGGAACTCCACTTGCTCTGGGAGGGGGAGGGTAGCTCGCGGTGGAACCTGGTCCTTGACCGCGATGTCTTTCACCTGCTCGAAAGGCTCGTAGCGGCGAAGGTCCGTCGTCTTGTACTTGTTCATCACCACGGTAATTAGGTCGCCGAGCCTCTTCGCCTGATCGCCGCAGAAGGCCTTGAGCTCGTTGAAGGTGACCTGGGCGTCGTCGACTACGGCTGCTTTGAGCTCGCCAAACATCTTCGTCTGTAGTTCTGTCGCCTTCTCCCGAGCAGTGTAGTCCACGATGTTGGACATTGCGCTCTTGTTGTTGGATAGAGTTGCTTTATTTTCCTCGATGGCGGCATGGATTTCGGCCTCGGTGTCGCCGCACACCTTCATCTCGTCGGCGGTGAGGAATTCAAGCATATCAATGATGGGTTTGGGCGCTTTTTTCTCCTTGACGTACTCGAGCGGGACCTTAGAATCAATTGTTGCGGTGGGGAAGGTTTGAATGATGATTTTCACTAAGACTGGTCTATCGAAAACATAACTGACGAGTGTCCCGCAAGGCGCCTGCTTGAAAGGGAATTGGGGGTCGTCAACGAGGGCAGCCTTCAACGCCGGAATGTCGCCCTTGTCGCAAGCTTGGGGAATTGGTTAGAGTAAAGGTTTGCGTTAGCAATGGAAAGAATTCGGTTAATGGAGCAAACAATAGGTCTCACCATTTGCAACCACTCGGTCTGCATGGGGAGGGGGGGGGGGAAGAGTTATAAGAACAGAAAGATGGGGAAAGAGAGAGAGAGAGAAGCGCTACGGGAGCTTACCTGGGCTTTGAGGTAGGCGAAATCCGTCTGTAGGGTAGGGTCTTTGGTTGAGGGCACTAGCTTTTCGCAATCACCGAAACCCCCGAACTCTTGAAGCGAGTCTGGGACTTTCATCTCTCTTAAACTTGTGCAACCATTGAAGGCACCCCAACCTAATTCCTGAACGTTCGTGTGGAGGAGATCGACCTTTTCTAGACTGGAGCAATTATAAAAGGAGATTTTACCAATTGATGTTAACGACTTTGGGAACTTGATGTCTTTCAAACTATGGCAGTCTCTAAAGGAACGCTCGCCGATACTTGTAATGCCTTCGGGGATGTGTACAACGACAAGAATGGAGGCGTACCCAGTCTGCTACTTGCATAATATTAGGTGCGCACGTCATAGTCGTAATGAAATCATTACCATGTGCTTGTGCGTTCGTCCCATAATGAATTAGATGAGGATTCATCAACTTAAATGGCAAAAAATCTGAGGGGACTAGCTTGGGGCATTTCCAGAAGGGGCGAGAAATCTTTTGAAGCGAGTCCGGGACCTTCATCTCTCTTAAACTTACGCAATCATAGAAGGCACAATCACCAAGTTCTTCAACTTTAGTGTGAAGAAGATCGACCTTTTCTAGACTGGAGCAACCTCTGAAGGATTCTTTACCAATGTATATTAACGACTTTGGGAATTTTGTGTCTTTCAAGCTGATGCAGCCATGAAAGGAACCATGGCCGATGATTGCAATTCCTTTGGGTAAGTCTATACTAATTAAGTTCGTAGCTTCGTAACAGGCCCACTTTCTTACAATACGAATTTTAGATTGCACGTCATAGTTTTTATGTCAGAGTTGCAACATCCGATGGATAATTTAACTCCCCCTTCACGTGCCTCCCACCTCTCCAGATCAGATCCATTCATCCCTTCCTTCCCATCATAAACGAAATGAGTGACATCGGCCTTTGTCTTTTTCCTTCCAAAGGAGAACATGTTGACTTAGAAATCGAAGGACGGCGCGATGATACAACGGGAAGTTTATCGGGTAACTGCTGAGAAAAAAGTCTGTTAGCTTTTTGCGACATCGTAACGATATGCCCCAATTAGGACTGTTCGTTGTAAATTCGCTAATCAAATTAAAAATATAAAGCAACTCGCGCGCGCATAATAAAACAGGAAAGGCCTGAAAAGCATTAAAATTTCCCGTCCGCCCTATCCCTCACCGAAATATCACAATTAATCAGATCACAAAAACAAACCTCCTCACCTCTCCCTGGTAAAAAAACCCAACACAAACACAGCTCTCGAAGGCCACGTCATCTGCCCACACCGCGCCCCGCATGGCGCTAAACTCCCCCCTCCAAAAGAAAATAGACCCCGCCAGCCCCACGAACGCCATCACAGTCAGTCCTCATCCTTTCCGAGATGAGAGATTCCTCCTCTCCCGTCCTCAGACCACCCTCAGTGTCACGGACTCCCAACGCAAATATAAAGCTACGGGGACTATATACCTCACTACTTATCGGTTAGCTTTTGTTGAGGCTGGAGTATCGAAGGGTTCGCAGCCACTGATACACAATGCAACAGGAGGTGAAGGGGCAAAAACACTCTCCACCGACCCAGTCACACACTCACACTCACACTCACACTCACACACACACGCCCTCGCAGAGGAATGGGCCAGCGTCGATCTCCCACTCTTCGGCCTCTTCGATTACTCCTTCGTCCAGCCCGTCTTCGGCGAGAATTCCCTCAAGGGTAGCTGCTATGTTGTCCCCACCAATTCTGGCTTCGCCTCCCAGAAGAAAGTGACCTGGCGGGTCGCGTTCAACACTGGAACCTGTGGGAGCTTTTTGGGGGCGTTCTATAGGGTGATGCACTGGGTTGATGGGAAGAAAGAGGAGGCGAAAAATGAGGAGGAGAAAAATTCGAGTGAAGAGGAGGAGGGAGGAGCGGCGAAGGCCATGATGAGGAACATTGACCCCAATATGGCGAAGGAGATAAAGGACGCCTTCGTGGATCCTAATGACCCTAGCCATATTTACATATAATACACAAATAATACACAAATAATACACAAATAAAAATAATTTAAATTGTAAATATTTCATTTGTCGTTATTTCATTATTCACTCGACTTAGCCTCAAGAAACTTGGCTTTCTTCTTGTTAAACTCCTGCTTCTTGAACCACGCCGAAATTATCTTGTTATTCTTGTGGTTGATGGTCAAGTGCTTCCCGCATACGCAGTCCACCCCTGGAACCTTCTTGTATATCGCCTCTTCCAGCCGGCTTGAGTTCGCTGACATGATGACTAAGATTCCCATGAAACCCCTCTTGTGGAGTTCTGCGGCGATGTGGGTGCCGTACAGCATTTCGTGGCCTGCATAGTCGAGATTCTGGTCCATAATAACTATGTCGGCCTTTGCGAATCCAGGGACGTTACCGAGAACGTAGTCGGTGCACATCAGAACCTAAGTGAGAGAGAGAGAGATGTTAGAATGAAAACCCCTAAAAAAACTCACACCCCTTCAATCCCGCATCCACCACCTCACCTCCTCTCTCGTCTCGCCTAGCACGTAACTCTCCTCAGAAAGCTCGAGCTTTCGGTCCATGAACATCTTCACCGTCTTCCTGCTGACAAGGCTGTCATCGCAGGCGACACCGACGAGGTTGTTGGGGAGCTTCTCCTCGATGTTGAAGAACTTGCTAGGCGCGTTCAAGATGACGACAAACTTTACGGTCTTATCTTCGTCCTCGTAGAACTCCAAGCTGTACCCTGGTAGGAAGGTCGCCGCGGCATAAGCGGCAGGCAGGCCCAGGTTGGAACTGATGTACCCCCTCTTGGCAAGGTTGGCCTCCCTGGCGAAGATTTTGACGATCTCGTCGGCAGTGAGGGTCTTGTGTCTGGAGGGGTCGACCTTGTTCCGGCAGCATATTGTCAGGCGGCCTTCGTCGTCGTAGTCGATGGAAATAGTGGGGGTGTGTCCTTGGGGGCTGTACTTGTTGGCGTTTCTGATAGCGTCCGCAAACACGAAGCTGCGACAGGTGAAGCGAGCATGAAGATTGGCGTGCGTATACGAGTTAGAATTGTTTTGTGGAACTCCTCGCTGTCGCTCCGAGTTTCTCAGACGGCGTTTGACAAGCGCATTCTCAGCTCCTAATATAGTTTGCCGCTCACCTCAGAGCGTCACTGTCAATCAAGAACTTTTGCACTTGACCTTCACTGTGACTGCGGCAGCTCTCTCCAATCACGACTTTGACCTGACTGCCTTCACCCTCGGTCAGCAGGGAAATTATATCTTCCGTCGACTCGTAATTCCTGAATTCCTGGTACGTCTTGTCGCCGATCTGTCTTATCATATCGTGGTTGTGAATATTTCTTTTGATCTTGATGGCCTTTTGCAAAATATTCTCCATGTCGTAAGTGATTCGCTCATTTACATCCATGACAGCGAATTCCTTTTTCTCTGAGAGGACGTCCTTGTGGAACTCGATGATCTTGGTGAGTGCCTCTGCAATTATGCCCTCCACTTCAATGACTGCGTTCTGAATCTTGTGCTGCAGGATTTTGTACCTTTCCATCTTCTTTCGGATCGATGTTTTGGTCTTCCAAACGTTCCACCTGCGTCCCAAGCCCAGTAGTAGCAGAGCGCGAGTTAGGGTACTATCAGCGTTGCTGCGCTCGTCCTACGTGCGTAACCCTCTGTCCTCACCTCTCCTCGCCCCATTTCGCCCTCGCAAAGGAATTGTCGACGTATTCCTTGTACATAACGGCAAATATTAAGATGAAACCGGTAAATTTATTTTCGTCGACCAAAGAGTTAAGATTGGATCGAATATTGGGATCTGCATTCGCGAGGATAGAGTTTTGCACGTGACTTTGAAAAATGAAGAAGATGGCAATGTACGAGAAAATGTGAGTGATTGCGGAGTGGTAATATCTCTTAACGACCAAATTTATTAAGGTGCTGTAGAAGGCAAAGCACGATACGGTGCTAACCATCATGCCTCGGTAGACATTTTGGAGGCAAGCTTTGTCGGCGGTGGTTGTAGTGAAGCCAGTAGGTGAGTCGTACATAAATTGCAAAACATTTCCAGACTTCTCAAAGTAGACGCCACTGACATCCACAATATCATTGGTCTCGGACTTTTTGTGGTGGGCGCAGTGGTTCTGCCGCGACAATATTTCCATTTCCATGTAAAACCCGTACATGCACACGAATAATGAAGTCATGATAATTGAGGCCAGTAACAAAATCCTGTCGCGCAAATCTGAGTCTCTGCTTGAACTGTATGGCGGGTTGTGTAATATACGACGTGGAGTGACAGTTAGTTGCTTTTTTGCTTGCTTGCCTGCTTCAAGTAAGGAAGGATGAAATTAGCCATACGCTAGCACACGACACATCTCACCTATAAACGATGCACATGCTAGTCGCACAGAATATGAATATAGATGGCCAAAAGGCGACCACGCCGGTATAAATTTTATAGGAAATTGTGGTGCTCCTCATGAATGCGAAGAAATTGTCTGCCGCAACAAACCCTGAGAGGAAGAAGTTTTCAGTCTCTTCGATGCCTCTTGAAAATGCGCCAGGAAGGTGAACAACGTTAAATAAGACGATGTAGATGAGGAACAAGACAATTATGGTGGCAGAAGAGAATTCGAAGTCTCTTTCAAAGGCAGTCTTGGCGTTGCTCCTCAAAAATTCTGCCTCCATCGTCCTGTTCTTGAATGTTGGCCTGTCACTCTGCAGGTTCAGCAGGCTGCGAAGCGAATAGACGAGTTTGCCCTCTTCTCCTTCGGCCGCCTCGTTTCCTTCGCCCGCCACCGGCTTTTTCTCAGCCGCCGCCACCAGCTTCGACTCAAAGTAGGTGATCATGTCAGCATCTTCGTCCTCTACATTCACGCCAGTGGCATAAATTGTTTCCCCTTGTGAGCCAACTGGCGCACTAGAAGCAGAGGAGGAATGAGTGACATGAGAAGTGGAGTCGGGGGGCGAGGAGTCGGGGGGCGAGGAGGTTGTGGTCGCACCCTCCCCGTTCCCGAGGGAGGATGAACTCGAGGCGGCGCTGACTATTTGGGGATGGGTCCCCATCTCAGGTAGAGAGATACTTAGGGGCGTTTTGCGATTTAACTGTAGAGTTGGGAACAGGAATGGAGTCGGTGAGCAATTGTGTATGTGTAGAAGAAGGGAGGGGGGGGGAAGAGAGGTCGTTCATCGAAACAGGACGCAAACACTTTACTCACCCGCCTACGGCGATGCCTGTGTATCCCTAAGTCGGATTCATCTCTATTCTTTCTCAGCGCCTGTCTTTGGATCGCCGACTTATTCGCCAACCAGGGCTCGAATTCGTTCATGGTACCAAAAGCAGGTGGTGGGGGGGCAGGTCGAGGTGCCACTCTCTCTCCTTATTTGAATTAAGACGATGAGGTCAAAAATATCACCGTTGGGAGGGGGGGCTCGCCTGTATAAAGTTGGGTCAGAAAGATGAGGAGTTGATATAGTATTTTCAAGCAGGCGCAACTTTCCATATCTTGAGGCTGCTGCACAGGCAGGGAGGTGAGTTAGGTAGGGTTATGATCAGAAATCCCTCTCAGGCCACACACAGGCTACGAACGCAATGGCAACTATTGACCCCAGCACTCCTGGAGCAAATAATGCGCAAACGAGGCCCATGACAGCTGCTGCGCGCACTATGATGGCAGATTCACAAGCCATTGCTTCTTCCCTCGTTGTGGAAGACATAGTCAAAGTGAGTTAGATTTGGGGGCTCGGTCGAGGCGCGGGCGTGGGGACGGCTAAGGCCGAACATGTTGTCTGCGTCCTCTGAAACTGACCACCGCTCTCTTCCTCTCTCTCCACTGCCCCCCCACTCCCTCCCCACACACCCAAACTGATACCTCTTTCTCACGTGATACTTCCCTTCCCCCTCCCAAAATCTCCTCCCACAGAAAAAGTACAGGAACCAGGAGCCTCGCCCTGCCTACCTGAAGCCTCCTCTCGCCGAGTCCCCGTTCGGGCAATTTCCTGCTAGTTACCACATGCGTGACACTTGGAGTGGGAACAAGACCTGTCGCGGCAGGGACCGAAGCACCGCCACCATCAAGAAGGCATCTAAAGATCCCGTCTCGTACCTTAACAGGTCTTTGCCGAAAAGAATTCAGAGGAGCGTGAGCAAGGAAGTTCTGAGCAAGAGCCTCAGCATGACCCAGCTGTTGAAGAGCCAGAGCGAGGCCTCGCTCATGAGCCCGATAAAAACTAGCAAGATGAAAGCTGGGGAAGAGGACAATAGAGGCTTCGCCAAAAAGTTCGCCGAAGAAAAGGAGGAGGAACTTCCGGTCCACCTAAGGTCCAACTTCAATATCAACGGTAGCTCAGTTATTCACAAGCCCCCGCCCAGGCCCCTCACCGCATCGGAGAGGAGGGCCGCCAAGAAGATCAAGGACCATCGTGCCGAAAGAATTGCGGAGCTCGACAGTGTTAGCGGGTACATGAAGAAGGCTGGAAAGTTCTTTATCCCTGCGAAGAAGCTCATGGTGGGCGACGTCCCCTCGAACAGGCCTCTGAGCGCCCCGCCCATCAGAGCAAAGAGGTCCGCCAAGCTCAGGGTCCCTAAGGTTCCAAAGGCTGGCGCGTACAAAAAGCGCGCCATCGATTCGACCCAATTCCGCAAGTATTACGATAGGGGCGATCTCCCCGTCAAAATTGACCACTGCGCTGGAGGCAATAAGGTCCTCTGGTCCTCAGATGTTCGCAAGCTCGACTACCATGTGTACCTGCCCATCTTCGTTGACGGACTTCGGGAAGTTGACGATCCCTACAGGTTCCTTGCTATCCAGGGGGTCATCGACATGATCCAGGCGGCGCCTGAGAAGCTCTTGCCTGTCATTCCTCAGCTCATACTTCCTATGAGCAAGGCCCTTTCCACCAGGGACACCGACATCATCTGCAGCGTCCTGAAAATTCTGCAGCAGATGCTGCTCCAGAACCCATCCATCGGCCCAGCCTTTGTGCCCTACTTCCGCTCCATCCTGCCCGTCTTCAACCTTTACTTCTCCAATGCGAACAACCTTGGAGACCACTTTGACTTCAACCAAAGGCGCAGGCTTGATATTGCGGATCTCATCCAAGAAACCCTCACCATGTTTGAGATGTACGGAGGCGAGGACGCGTTCGTGAACATCAAGTACATGTGCCCGACGTACCAGTCTTCCATTCTGTAATCATCCATCCATGGCAGGACGTTACGATGAATTCTCAAAGGACGGAAGGGAGTGTAACCAGGCGTGTGCGACAGAAGGGCGCAATATGATCTAAGAAAAGCAGAAGATGGAGGGCGGTGTGGTGGCTGATTGGCGCAGGGGGAAATGAAAGTAAAATACACATCCATCCAAAACTTACTTTATGCTTATTTATTTTTACGCTGTGTGGGTGAGAGTGGAAGAGTTGTTCATCAATTTTGGTACTTTCATCATCAATTTTGGTTCCTGGGGGTATTCGCAAAATATCTCATAGCTGGCCCCATCATCTCATTCTTTCCCCCCCAGCTTGTTTTCCGGAAATCATATACAACAAAGCAAGTCTTGCGAGCCCATTCCGCGCCAACCTCGCCGCAGCTGAACGATGGCCCCCCTTTCCGGGCTCGTCAGGCCCTTTGTCTTGTTTTCGGGTTTCAGCTCGACAGCTTACATCTCAAGCCTTGCGTGGGTGCTCCTGCTACTCCTGCTGCCTCTAAATGGTTTCTCTTTTGCCACAGCCCCCAACCCCGCTATCTACTCGGTCGTTCCCTCGTTAGAGGCTGGAACACGACACCTTGCAGATTCTGATTGGTAAGCAAAACAGACCAGGGCGTTCTCGACAGTTCACACCCTAACCCTAACCCAATTTCCCACCTCTGACTCCACCTTCTCGCCATCGCACCGCAGCGAATGGAACTACCTGCAGGCGCAGTGCGAACCTATCGACGGAGCCTCTGTATGCTGCGAGTATCGCTACCAATGGCCCGACATGACCTTCTCCCAAAGCTGTCGGGAGAAGGTATGCGAGGCTGGAACTTTGTCTCCAACCCCTGCCCCAGGCTGCGGTACCTCCGATCCCGATGACTGCTGCGGATGGAGCTTTGGAACAGACTCCTGTGTGGGGTCCGTTCCCTGCTCCTACCAGTACAGATTCGGGGATCTCACCCTTGATCAGAGTTGTCGTGTTGACCCCAACGCTGATGATGGTGGGGACGGGGGCGGGGACGGCGGCGACAGCTCTAGCAGCAGCGAGGGCGCCCTCGCGACCTTCCTGAAAAAGTTCACCGTGGCGATTCCCGACCCCGAGCCGTTTGTCTTACCCACAGGGATCGGCTCGCTCTCAACTGGCACCATAAAGATGACGGTGACGGATCTTGAGTGCAAGAACATTTACTTGAGTACCATGACTGCTGCACAGGAGGCCGACGGCGGTATGATGTACGGAATCTCCGGCGTTGGCGCGACTTGCTCTGGCAACTGGGCGTACGAATATGGTTTCATGGGCGACGACGGAGAGCTCAACAGCATGCTCAGCGGACAGGGTTATTTAACCCTGGTCGTCGCAGATACAGGGGCTGGTCTGAAACTCACGATACAGAAAGATTCGAACGACTACGCTGCGGAGAAGGTCACTGCCTCTCAGTGCAGCATGGACGTCAACATTGTAATGCTCGAGTTTGGAGGGAGCCTGGAGGCGTGGATAGTCGATCTTTTCACTGGTCCGATCGAAATCTTCGTGGAGACCTCGCTCGGAAATGTTCTGTGCGGAGACCCTAACGATCCCAACGAAAAGGGACTAGTGGAGGACGCCCTTGAGGACGCCATCAACCCTCTCATTGAAGACTTCAACTCTAACATCGCGCCGGACTTTCTTTTGAATTACCCCAACGACGAGCCCCCGGTCGAAGACGGCCTCTACGTCCAATGGCCTTACCAGAGCTGGCTTGAGATGGTGGACACCGTTGTTGATTTGCTCGGCGAGTGCCTGCCTATCAATGACATGCTGGCCATCTTCATCGGAGACGACGGACAGCTCAGCTTGCCTCTCAATTTCACCACCAACGTCACCGTGCCCGACTACGCCGACATGACCATCGGCCTCACGTTTGCCAACGCTAGCGGGCTCAACACCTTCTCCGAGTTTGACGTGATGGAGTACAACGTGGTCAATCGCTATTCGCTCACTGAGAAGTTAGACCTCGACAACTTCGCCATCGCCCTTGGGATAAGCATTGGCCTAGAGCCGCTTCAACAGCTCGAGGGGTCGATTCCTCTCGATCAAAAGTTTGTTGTCGGCATGGCTGTGAGTCAGCTTCGTACGAACATCGTCAACTTCTTGGCCGTAAGAGCCGACGATGTCAAAACCCTCCACGTGGAGCAGCTCCTGGACGAGCCCATGTGCTTAATGGGAGGTTTGTACAGCGCAAACTTCACCGACCTCGGAGTGAGCATCAGCCTCGACGACTTCAACATGCAGCCGGCGCAAGACCTGGACGAGGCGGCGCTCGAGAGCCAGATTGATGACTTTGTCAACGTCTTCGCTAACGTAATGCTCGATGATTTTCAACCCTGGGTCAGCGATTTCATCACCGGCACTCTCCAGGGACCTGTAAAAAAGCTTGTCAATACGGAGCTCAATAAACTAGTCAATTCGGCCGACACCACATGCCCTGGCCATGTAGAATGGACCAGCGACCAATACGAGTTCCTAGAGTTTGATAACATTGTCGACATTATGTTCGGCGGCGAGGAAGAGGACGGGGAGGGGGGGTCGGGGGGGGGCACTGACATCGCTTCGCTCATTGACCAGGACCTCGTGGACAGAGTCCTTGACGGCTTTCTCTCGCCGTCGGGAATCAATAATTTCGCAGACTGCATGGTCCAAGAGGTCGTCGGAGGTCTAGGTAGTGGAAACGAGAACGGCGACGTTGTAGACATTTCTCCGCTGGAAGGTCTTCGGGTTCAGGTCAAGGACGTATTCGTCGAGGGTATGGACTCGTTCTACGCCCTCAACTTCAGCCTGGTCGACCCGTACACCATGAACATGGGCGTGGGACTCGGCAGCCCCGACAACCAGTTTAAGTTCGGGATGAAGGTCATAATCAAATTCGGCGAAGCCCACGACGAGATGGACATCTCTTTTGCTTTTTCGGACCTGGAAGTGCTGCTCAAGCTCATGATGAAGATGGAGGTTGCTCCGCTGATGAACTTTAGGCTGGAACAGCTCATGACCAACGGCTGCCTTGCTAGTGCCATGAACGAGGTCGGGCTGAAAGATCTTCAAATATCGATGGGCGACGTTGAGGTAGACATCAAGACAGTCACTAACTCAGGCAGTACGAGGTGGCTCTACGGTGGAACGATGGTTTCGGAACTTCTGAACAAAATCTTCAAGGCTATTTTCGTCGGCATCGTCCCGGTGGCGAACGACATGGTCACAACACTCCTAGAAGGAAGCGCGGAGACGTGCGCGAATGGCGGAGTTGCAATCGACGATGGAAGCGCCGCAGACGTTGGCCTGCCTTCTGCCCTGGGCTGGGTATCGTTTGTCACATTGAATAATCTGCTCGGCCTCGGCGTTTTTGGCATTCTCGTGTATCTGTATAGGTACAGGTCGCACTCGAAGGCGCGAAAGAGAAAGTTAAAACTCGCGGAGAAGGCCATTGAAGCGGGCAACTTTGACGACGCTGAGAATCTCCTTTCAGGCATGAAGGGGCCGACGGACTGGAGCACGGCACTGATGTTCCACCCCGACATCTCTCCGTGGATGAGGTACGGGGTGCCCGTGGTCCAGTTTTTCCTCCTCATCCTTTTCGTCGTCGCGAATCTCCAGCCAGGTGCCTCCGTTGACCTCTACTTGAAGATAGCCCAGGATCCCATCGTGATACCCGACCTGTTTCTATTCACCCTCGCGGGTACCATATCTGACATGCTCAACGCCGGAGTGTACTTCCTCGCGATCGTAATCATCCTCTTCTCCGGGTGTTACCCTTACTGCAAGGTCATGACGCAGCTGGTCTGCTGGGTTCTGCCGACCTCCAAGCTGTCTGCCAAGCGCCGCGAGTCCATCCTCCTCTTCGTGGGCGCAATTGGAAAGTGGAGTCTGGTAGACACATTCGTCCTCTTTCTGATGATGGTCGCTTTCAACATGCGCATAGCGCTGCAGGAAGGTGACATCAAGGCCGATGTCTTCATCGTGACGAAATTTGGTTTCTACGGTTTCCTCTTTGCGACTATGGCGAGCCTGAGCATGGGAAGCGTAGTACTCTGGTTCCACCGCTACACCACGGACTACGTTGAACTGGAGGAGGGCGGGCCCATGATTTCCCTTTCGGACATGAACCACAGATACGGAAAGTTGCTCGTCCGCAGCACCAAAAGGGGGCGCTGGGCGGTGACGATCATGCTTACACTTACGGCTGTCGTGTGCGTGTGGGGTAGCATAATTCCATCCTTCCGCTTTAATATTGAAGGCCTGGCGGGAATGGCTCTTGAACTCACGCCCAACGTCAACCCTGAAACCACCTACTCCTTGATAAGCCTCGGTCTCGCATTACCGTATGCTACTATCGATCCCAACGACATTATGCTGAGATGGTGCCAAGCGACCTACTTCGTTTTCTCCCTCGTTTGCCCCCTCCTGTATTTGCTAGGGCTCTGGATGCTTTGGTGCAAGCCAATGACTGCGATCTCTCAGCGGACTTGGTTTGTGATGACCGAGGTTTTTTCTGAGTGGGCGGCCATGGAAGTCTTCGTTATTTCCATCGTTGCGTGCTCCGCGCAGATCGGGCAGCTCGCTTACTTCATGGTCGGAGGCGCGTGCGACGAGATCGACGTCATAATGGCGGAGGCGATGAAGGTGGACCGTGAGATAAGGAACTTTGTCACCGAGCCTACGTGCTTCGGGGTCGCTGCGTACCTGGAGCCTGGCGCGTACTTCCTTACGATGGGCTGTATTGTATTCACGATCGTCGGCAGGTACCTGCAGGACTTCTGTCACCGAGGCCTCGAGGCTCGTCTCCACGAAAGCGCCACGGCGAGGGAGGAACGGGCCATGAGTCGGAGGCTCAGTGAGGCTGGTGGGAGAAAGACCGGGGTCCGCTTTGAAGACGAGGATGATGTTGATAAGCACGTCCACGAGGAGGAAAGGATGGGGGTTCTGAACAGGAACTTATTCGCCCTCATGTCCTACCTTGATATGCTCGAGGTGGTTAATCCTGAGAGGAACAGCGAAAGGATCACTCTTGGTTTCGGGCTCGGGGGTGTGGACTTGGATGGCGAGGAGGAGGAGGGGCTTAGAGGAGGCAGCATTTCACCGAGGAGCAGGCAGTACTCTCCGAACCTAAACCCCATCCACGAACGTGAAAGTGCTGAAGTGGGGGGGGAAGGGGTGGAAATGGAGCAACGCAGGACAAGTGTAGCTAGGCAAGTCGTCACTAGGCTCAACAGCAAGCTGAGCGAAGCCGAAGAGAAGGGTGAGAAGGGTGCGGAGCCAATGCCGACGATGAAGCCAAATATAGCGAACTGCGCGCTGAACTCGCTGAACTGCGTGGCGTTGGCCAAGGCTCTCGAGGAGGACCTCGGCATTCCGCAATATAAGGAGGCGTTCATGGCGGAGGGCATCGATGGCCCAGTATTGTGCGCGCTCGCGTTCGACGCCGAAATGCTGGACGACTGCTTGAAGGATGAACTAGGCGTAAGCTCGGCGCTCCATCGGGGCAAAATTAAGGCGTTCATAGCAACGAAGATGATGCAGTTTAGCGAGAGCAAGAAGAGCGAGTAGTGTAAAGTAAAATAAAATAAAAAGGAATGCCCGTTCGGTAAAATAAATTTTTTGACACTTATTTATTTGTGCGTGTGTGCGTTGGGTTGGGGTTGGCCGTGCTGCTCATCTATCTGTCGGGGCTGCCACTTGTTTCGTCATCTGCCGTGACTGCGACTACCTTGGCGGGCCTAGTCCTTGTGAACCAGAACGATAAGTCGTCATCGACGATCTGTTCTGGCCGTTGCATTATTTCCTGATAAGTACGCCCCCTAGTCTTTTGGATGGCAAGAATGAAGCTATCAATGAGGAGACCGAACCTGAATATCATTGCCGCGAAGGATAGGAGGGTTATCAGCAGTGTGTAGGGAATGCGATTCTCAGGAAGGCGATCCGTGCCTTCCTTCTTATAGCCTATGAGGTCTTTCCCGTGGAAAGGATCAACGAAATGGGCTAGAATTATAGTGTACACGGTGTGTACTAATGTCGTGTAAATAGTAAACCTGATCGTGTTGCGCTTTCTCCTGTTCTTGTCTACCTCTTTGTCGAGCAGGTTCGTGCCGAAGACCAAGACTAGAATCAAGGGGTAAATGACGATCTTGGACAATATCAAGAAGCGATTCTCTACCTTCACCCCTTTAAAAGTAATTGCGTCGGAGTCAAGAAGCCAATATAGCGCTAGGGCGTGAAGAAGGTCCATCATCCAGCTGATGATTGATCTGAAGAGGCTGAGCTTGTCGATTCTGATGTATTCGTATATTGGCAACAGCATTAGGGAAACGGCCCCCAACAGAGTCGTCGCCTTGCGCTTGGCCCTCAAGTAGAAGGAAAAAGCCTGGACCGTTATCCACCACACCTCTTCATCTTTGTGGTAGGAGACTGCAATTTCCTCTTCCTTGATCTCATCCTGAAAGTTATGTTGTTAGATATTGCCGCGGGTGAGTAATTAGTCCTACGCTGCTCTTGACTCACCTCCGGCTCGTAATCTTGCGAGTTTTCGTCTTCGGCACTCGACACAGCCATGTCCAAGATCTTCGAGAGGTGAGCCGGCCGCAAGATGATAGCCGAGCAAATTTGGTTGTACAGGAGCAAAGACATGACCCACACCGCATGGACTAAAACGGTGCTATTTGTCTGGTTCTTATTTATCTGACTCTCAGACAGGAGATCTCTCCACTCGCTCAAAACGGCCGACGTATAGATCATGAAGGTGACAATTAGGCACTGACAAAGGCAAAGGAAGTGAACGAAGTACGTGTTGACATTGAAGTTGACTTTCATGTCTCGAAGCTCCTTGTTTTCGTTGACGCCATCCTGAGCTGAACTCTTCCTCCGCGATATAAAATAGGGAATGAGGGCGGCCAATAGTGTCATTATAATTCGCATATTGACGAAGTAATAATTCGTCACTCTTAAGAAGATTTCTTTGGCCTCCCTTAATTCAAATAGTTGCAACGCGAAGAAGTTGAAGTGTTGTTCGACGCTTGTGAACCGGAATTTGAAGAATTGCAGTAAGATTTCCAACTGCCTTGACGATAACCCTGCGCCGACAGAATCGGCAGCTGAGCGCCACCAAATCGGGCTCCTGGTATTTGGGAAAGCGTTTATTTGAGAATCGCCGCCTCGAGGAACTACAGTAGTGTTTGGCCATACGCGCTCTCTAACATGGGTAGACGGGTCGGCATATGCCTCTGCGTCGATTCCAGGTATGTCCCAGTATTTGCTTTGTATGGGCGAGAGCTCCAAATAGTAAGACGGCTCAGTTTCGCTGTCGAAGCATGAATCGAGTGTCCCTCCTTGCTCCTCCCACGTTCTCGTAGGCTCGAAACATTGGTCGGGTATCAACTCTGATGAACAACTTGCGTTCGACATGAGCCTCATCAAATCCGTAAAGGGCTCAACCTTTTCCTTGAGCCCTGAGGGGGCCCAAAGGTGCATGAAAGTGTACCCTGTGGTGTAAGAAGCCAGCGCGGCGTTGAAGAATGCAGGAGGGCAAACCTTATGGATATCCAAGCAGTCCTGCCGGCAGATCGTTTTTTTATAGCACGATCGGCCGCACTGCGGCAGGTACAAATCACACGCCATGCGCTCCATGGCTTCTCCGCAGGCGGTGCCTTCAGGGTCGTTTTCTAGCCACGGGCTGGCCCCAAGGGCGTTGAAAAGAAATGGAATCTTATCGAGCGCGTCCTTCTTTAGATCTCCCACCAACTTCAGCAGCTCCCTGCTGAATGAGTAGTACGAGAACTCCCGGGCGTGGGCACAAAGGTGGCTGTAAGGATTCTCCCCGCACGCGCTCTCTACGATCGACACGTCGGGAGCAGTTACGTTCAGCATTTTAGAACCAATATCCACCCAATGCAGGAGCCCTCTCTGGCATATTCCGGGGGAAAGCATGTCCGAAGACGTCGTCAAGAAGCAGCTCCTATTCTCCGACGGCGCCATGTTCTCAATGAAGAAAGACAGGCCTTCCACCGATTCGTCAAATTTATAAACTAAAACGATTTCCTTGTCGATGAGAATCGTTTCGGAGGCGTGCTTCGTCCCTAGCATGAGGGGGAAGATAATGAGGATGGATAAGAATTGACGGGGGCTCCAGGGGCTGTAAAGGGAGCGGAGGTAGATCACGTTGATGCCAATGAAGATGGGGGCATAGACGAAGATGGTCGAAGAGTCCCAGATTTGGAGCTGTGGCATTTTGACGAAGGGGGTGTGAGGCTGTGGGGGGTCATATCGTGAAACAAGACAAATAACCAGAGTCGCATCAATCTTATCAATCCTAATAAAAACGCACGCGGGGCAACCTCTCACCTCATTACTTCCACGAAACACGGGGAAAAAAAATTCACCTGTTCAAAAAATTTACAATCGCATAATATAAAGGAGTCAGTGGGTGTATTAAAAGAAATGAAGTAACATTTTTTTTGTTCTCCCCCGGTTCCCTCGGTCGGTCGCTCACACCTCCCTCTCTTCTCACCATTTTCATCTTTACTGCTCAACAACATATAAAAGAAACTATAAAAGCACATGAACATGTAGTAGGCTTTATAGCATCCGACTTTCGTTATGTGGGGGGGTGGGGCGGGCATCCTTTGTGGGTGGGGTGTTGGGGGGTGAGGGGGGCGGGGGTGGGGGTGGGGGTGGGGGTGGGGTTGTGGAGGAGAAGAAGGAAGGAAAACCAATTATTTAAGAAGGAAGGTGTTGAAGAGAAGGGCGCAGGGGGGTAGTGGGGGGGGTTACGTGTAGTCTCAAATCTAAATGGTATCAGCGTATTTCGGTGGTTTTTCAATCTTCGCAAAAATCTCTGTGTTTGGGCAGGTCCCTCAAAAAGGACAAAAAAACTAGTTACAACATTATGAACGCTCACGGCACCTACACACGAAGCCCTGACCAGTTTGTGCAAACTGGCGACTTTCGTCGCCGCCGCCTCCCTTTCGTCCCCACGCAGACCCTGCGAGATAATCTGGGCTGGCGGTGATTAAAAATAAAATAAGAAGAGTCTAAACGATTTATTAAGCTTAAATAAGGTTTGCTGTTGATTTGTTTTGTTGTTTTGTTTCCCCCAATTCAATAAATCTTTTACTTGAAGACCTTCGAGTCCTGGATGGGCTTCCCCTCGAGTTCGTTCTCCTGGCACCAGTAGTCGAAGATCTGTTTCTTGACCTCCTCGGTCGGCTCGAGACCCGGCCCGCAGAGCTTCTTCCACGTGTACCAGTTAGCGTCGTCGTTGGCCTGCTTGAGGTGGTCGACGGTGTCACCGCGGAGGAGCCAGATGCCCTTGATCTCGAGGACAGTATCCTCGGTACCGATGAGGTCCATGACGCCGAACGCCCACTTGCGGACCTCGTCGGAGCGCTGCTGGAAACCTCCGATGGCGTTGGAGGCCATGAAGACGCGCTTGTTCTCGTCGTTGTAGTTGTAGACCTGGTGCCAGACAGACCAGCCGGCGAGGTCGATGTTCTCCCAGAAGTACTGCATGCCGGCCTCGTAGGTGGCGGCGTTGGAGTAGGCCTTCTTCCACGCGTCCATGGAGAACTTGGAGGGGGCCTCCTTGTCCATGATCTTGTAGGGGTGCTCGACCTTCTTGACGGGGGGGGGGGGGGCGTCGGCCGCGGGCTTCTTCTCCTTCTTGGCTGCCTTCTTGGCGGGCTCTGCCTTCTTGGGGGCGGGGGCGCCGGGGGCGAGCATCTCCTCCTTCGCGAGGGGGGTCTCTCCGATGACGGCCTTGAACTCGGGCTGGTTCGCGCAGGTGGTGAAGTACCTGACGACGTTGCCGAAGGGCTTGAGGTACGCCTTGTCGGCGACAAACTTCATGACGTACACGAGGGCGGAGGTGATGCAGATGTCCGCGAGGGTGATTTTCTCGCCGACGAGGTAGGTGCGGGTGAGGAGGTAGGTGTCGAGGGTCTTGAGGCCCTTGGCGAGGTCCTCCTTGGCCTTGGTGTAGGCTCCGAGGTTGAAGGGCATGTAGCCGAGGACGGGGTACGTCCACATGGAGGCGGGGAGCTCAATCTCGTTCGCGCAGAAGTCGATCCATGAGTCGACCTGGGCCTGGTCGACGAAGGAGGAGCCGAGGAGCTCGGTGTCGGCGCGGGCGCGGGCGATGTAGCGGGCGATGGCGTTGGACTCGAAGACGACGCCGGAAGGGGTGGAGAGGACGGGGGCCTTTCCGAGGGGGGACAGCTTGGCGGCCTCCTCGGACCAGTCCTCGACGGCAACGTCCATGCCATTGTATTCAGCGGCGATGAGGGCCTTGAAGGCGCGGAAGTTTCCCTGTTTGGTGGTGATGGTGTGGTTGTAGTGGTGGTGTTTTGGTGGTGATTTGAGTTAGAGACGGAGGCAGAAAAACGAGGACAGGTTAAAGGGGGTATCGTGGGGGTTTATGCCGCATATAGCAGGATCTGATGCGGTGAATCTCTTATTATGTGCGCTAAGATACCGGCACTATAATAAAATTGGCGAAATTTGCGCGTTTGACAGAAATATTGATGATTACGCCTGGACGGATGGATGGACGGCTTTGATGAACGGGCGTGTTTAGATTGACAATAAAGCCGCAAATCGACAAAACAATGGAAAATTCCTAGAGCACATAGTTGAAAGGGCCCTAGCGACAAACTTACGGGGAAAGTGTAAAGAGTGGACATTTTTAAAGAGCTTTTCAAGACAAGTGAAGCAAAAGTGGGCAAAAGGCCGCAATCTGTCCAAAAGGGTCCAAAAGGGTCCAAAAGGGTTAAAACCTCAATCAAAACGGCTCGCACACGACACGCCCATTAAATTGTGGCACTGCACTAGCGTCATATTTAAGTTCTAAAAGTCTCTCAGTGCTATTAACGAGTTATTAAAGAGATATTAAAATAAACTACTTCCCGTACATTCATTCTCTTCCCCAATTAGCAGCCTGTTAGCAGCCTGTTGTTAGGGTTCCCCGTGCAGTTGAACGGTACCTGTTAGGGTTCCCTTCAGTATGTCGTCGTCATCGTTTGAACAATCTAGGGTTAACCCTAATCATCTACAGCAAGCAGCTCCTGGTACTGGTAGGGCAGCTCCTGTTCCTCTACACGACGCTGCTAACCCTTGTAGTAGTAGTAATAGTAGTCCAATCCCTCCCTCAATCCTCTCCTCAATCTACAACCTTACCTACCTCCTACCTCCTCCTCCCCCTCCTCACCCATACACTCCCCACGGCACCTACACAAGCCCAACAAATTACTCCCTCCTAACCCCTAAATCTGACCGTCTAATAATAAGAAACTTTGAATACACAAACAGAGACGCATCAGTCCACCGTTGGATAGAACTCCACCCCAAGAGGACAATCCTGCTTCCTTTGATACCTAAGGAGGAGCAGAATTTAAGCATGGGATTCTGCAGGCCGGCTGTGCCTGTGGAGGTAAAAGGTTTCGAGACTAAGTTATGCCAAGTGTCTATACAGGAGTACAGGAGCAGGGCGTTCGACTTGATTGATTCCTTGAGTATGGAGAAAGAGGAGTCCTCGACGATTGACTTCAATGTCGACTTCAAGTCCGAAGCCGTCGACATGGGTAGAAGCTTATTAAATTATTTCGGCCTAAATTCCCCTAACGTTCCCCTCGAAGTCTTGCCCATCTCAACCTCTGTCCCCCCTCCCTCTCCTCCCTCCCTAACCCCTCTAACAATCGTCCACATAACCGAACCCTCCTCCCCCACCTCCCACCTAATCCTCTTAACCCCTTCAACCCACAAAACCCTAACCTTCCCTCACCCCATAACCTACTCTCTCTCCTTAACAAACCTAACAACTCTCTCCCCAAACTCCAACCCAACCACATGGTCACTCTCTCCCTTCTCAAACGTTCCTTCCCCTACTGTTCAACCTCAAAGTATCATAACGTCGTATCATGTAAATGGATCAAACGTGTACACGTCTACTCAGAATTCCCGTTTAATAAACGGGGGAGAAATTAATACTGTTAATGTTGGGAGTACGGTTTACGGGGTTTATTGTTATGAGAAGGTGTACGTTTTGACGTTGGAGTTTGATGGAAGGGTTGGGGTTGAGGTTGAGGGGAAGAGGGTTGAGACGGAGGTTTATTGGGATGGGAGGGAGAGGATGGGGTTTTGGGAGGGGAGGGAGGGAGGAGTTTTGGAGGTTGGGGGGAGGTGGTATGTGGATTTTAGGAGGGGGGGGGTTGTAAAAATTGAGGAGAGGGAATGGGGGGAGGGGTTTGGGGGGGAGGAGATTGGGGAGGGGAGGTGCTTCAAGGTTGAGGTGGAGGATAAAATTATGTTGACTGGAGAGTTTGAGGCCGACAGCGTTTTGTGGGCGGTCGAGAATAGGATCGAAGGGGTTGAGATTGAAATATCGAGGGAGGCAGTGGAGAAGGTTTTCGATGGGGCGGCGGAGAAGAAGGATTGGAAGACTATCGAGGGGATCAAGGAGCATGTGGAGTGGGAGATTTGGGAGGGGAAGATTAGGACCAATGTCGAACCTATGATCGTCACCATTAGCTTGACTGTTTTCGGAAAGGAAAAGGTTGTCAAGAGTATGATTGATAATGGCTTCGCCGCCGAAGAGATATACTCGTGCTGCGAAACCGCCCTTGCTCCGTCCGTCATCGTCGATCTCATAATAAGAGAAATGGGGTGGGATGGCATCGATTGGAATTCCAAAGTTTTCTTGACGGAGGGTGAACTTCTGAAGCACAGCATTAAATACAACGAGGTTAAGGAATGGTGGAAGGATATAGCCAAGGATATGTTCACTGACAATAAGATTGATGGGGAGTACGAGAAAATGGTCGAGTGGAGCGAGAAGGTGAGGCACTGCGAGGGGCACGCGTGGTTCTATATGTTATTCTGGTTCCGCTGGTCCCACCGGTAAATTCATTCTCATTCTAACTCGTCGCTTCGATCCTCGGCTCGCTCCGCTCGAAGGGGATATTCAAGGGAAAGTTCAACAACGACGAGAGGATTTTGAGCGGGACGCAAACAGAGTGGAACGTCCTCGACGAGGTCAACACGACGCAGGCCATCGATTTGGCGGTCGCGGTGGTCATGGTCAGTCTTAAATTCGGGAGGAGGACTTACATTTCTTCGCAGGGGAGCGTCCTGGGAGTGAACGAGGTCAAGGAGAGGCTGGCTAGGCACGGGAGGAAAATGAGCAAGGGCAGGACGAAGAGCTTGATGGTCAAGACGTTCGCGGATTTCGGGGAAGTTCACGAGGCTGGAGTCGTGGTGGGGGGGAAGGAGGGTGTTTTAGTCAAGTTCATGGGCGCTTTGCTGGCTGCGGGCTTCGACGAGGAGGAGGCGAAGGGCGTCCTGAAGGGGGACAGCGGCTGGATTGACGTGGACAGGGAGGCGGGGGAGGGAGAGGAAATCGCGCTCAGGATCCTAAGAGAGGAGGTCCTCGATGTGAAGGACTACTATGAGTTTGAGAATCAAGAGGAAAAGATCGACGTTATCGTGAAATTCCAGAGGGTGTGGAACGTCATCAACGGCCGCAAGGAGGTGAGAAGCTGCGAGCTACACTATCACTGCTACTTCAATCTTACTCGTCACTTTGCTCGTCGCAGGCGCTCATCAGGGAGATCAAGAGGGCGAGTAAGTTGGGAGCCGCAAAGATGTGCAGGGCCTGCGTCAACGGGGAGGTGGACTTCGAGCAGGACGTTATGGTGGAGATTGCGAAGAAGAGCCTAGGGGTTCGGGTGGTAACCACCGCCATGGCCGAAATGCTGTTGGATGATAAATAGAAAAATCGCTTTAAAAATAAATTGAGTTGGCGTTGTGTTGTTTGTTAATCTATCCTGTTCTTGGCAATGTCGCCGAGGAGGCCCTTGCTCATGCCTCCCATGGGTGGTCTTCTGGGAGCTGACGATGGTGCTGGAGCAGGAGCTGGCGCCGGCTTGGGGCGTGCAGCAGGCGGAGCGGCGGCAGCCTGCGCCTTCGGAGGGGGCGGAAGGCCTCCACCTCCTCCTCCTCCTCCTCCTCCTCCTCCGTCCACGTACTTGTCTAGTTGCCCTGCATCGATGCCAGCCATGCCCATCTTCATTTCGACGGCGGGCCGAGGAATGCCCATCTTGAGCATCTTCAAAAACGGCACGAGATCTTCAGGCGGCGGTCCGCCGCCGCCGCCCCCGCCCCCGCCTCCGCCTTGTTGCTGGGGTTGCTCCACTTGTTGTTGCTGGCCTCCCGAAGAGCTGCCCTCGTTGTCGTCATCGTCGTCGTTTTCGGCAAAGGCCCCAATACCTCCTCCTTCTCCTCCCCTCGTGGGGGATTGCGAGTTCCCGGCGTTGCTGCCCCTCCTGTTCGACTTGACACGCATCGATGACGGCCGGGCCGATCCGCGCCTCCTCCTAGCGCTGGCGTTGGCCGCAGCAGAGGTCTTGCTGCCTCGTTTCTGCTGCTGCTGCTGTTCTCCTCCCTCCCCCCCCCCCTCTCCCCCCCCTTCTGCCGAAGCCGCGCCATTCACGTGGCGCGCCACTTCGAGGAACGCGCGCAAATCGCTGGAGCAGTGGTGACTCTTGCTGAAGTCCGCAATGCGGTCAACTGAAAGCATCGCCTGCCAATACGCATCGAGCTCGGAGCGGCGCTTCTCGACGAAGTCAACTGACAGCTTGCTAAACGTGAAGGTGTTCTTGCTAGGGAAACTCTTGGCCTTCGCCTCCAGCTGCCAGCCAAAGTCGGCCCTGATCGCCTTGTCCAGGCTCTCAAACTCGCTGTAGCGCTTCCAGACACTCCATCTGACCACTCTTTCGGTTTCCACCTTGCGGGAGGACACTCGCAGGGAACATGACACCTCGTACTCCGCGAAGGGGGAAGGTCCGTCCTGGTTGATCCTTGCGCGACGAACTACGGACATGAAGGGCTTCGACTGTTTGACCCCGCTGTTCGTCATGGCGTTGCTGGGGGACGAAGAATTTTTGGAGGAGCCGGTCCCGCTCTTCATCAAATTCGCGTGGGCGCTACGCGACGTGGTCTCCATGAACTTCTCCTTGGAAACAAAGGTGAGGCGCTTGTTCAGGATCCCGGGGTTGCGGAGCATGGTCATGACGTCCTCGAAGCGGCGCTGGTAGAGCTCGACGTTATTCAGGCGGACCAGGATATCGCCGAGGCGAACTCCTCCGTCCCGCTGGATGGGTCCGAACTGTGTTGGGGTTGGGTTGGGTTGGGTTGGATTGGATTGGGTTGGGTTGGGTTTGGGGGGGGAGGGGAGGGAGGGGGGTGAGAGGGCCGAGCTGAGAAAGTTAAGAACTTATTCATCTTCGTCTTACCTTCCCGTTTGGAAGTCGCTCCCATGCTACTAAAACTGCTGCGTTGCCACTCGGCCCCGCACGCAACAGGGCTCCGTATGGACCCTGCTGGCCCACATCAATGAGAACCTCGTCCCCCAGGGCTGTGCTTCGGGCAGACATGTCTTGAAGGGATTTCTTCAAGACAGCGTCGAAGGTGAAGGGTAGAATATGTGTTATGTTTGAGGGTGGAGATGGTCGGTGAGTCATTGTGGTGGGCGATTGGAATCGAGCGTCGAGGTGAGATTTTATTGTTCTTTCCTCACCTGCGGATCCGTATATGGCCCTGGTATATGGGGATATAGGGTTTGGAGTGTCTGTGAGAAGGGATGGGCCGGATCCAGTTGTTGTAGTGTTTCAGGTTATCCTGGGGGAGTTGATTGTGTTGGTAATGCAGGTATTGATGCGAATGGAATGGAGAAACTGAAATTTTGGTAGGGAGTGGCTTCTCAGCAGCATGAAGGGGGGGAGGAGACACCTGATGTTGTGAAAAGAAAATTAATAAAATGAGTATGGCAAGGATTTGTATGCAATTTTATATAGTTCTTTCGGTAGAGGTTATAGCTTTGCTGCTGTGTTGTTGTTTTTGTTGTTGTTGTTGTTGTTGCTATTGCGGAGCTGCGGTGCAAAAAGAGAGAGAGCTGGTGAGACAGAGTGTCATCAACACACCAGAAACGCCAAATACACCAAAATATTCCTCACCTCTGCTCGCATTCTCGTAACCTTCTCTTTTATTGACTCTTCATTCTGCTCGGAAGAGTCGTTGGCGCCTATCTTAACACGGCCGTCGTCTCCTATTTCTAGTCGGACCGTTGTTGCCGCTAAGGCTTCCACGTTTTGTTTTGTTGTTGGCTTCGGCGTTTCTTCACTTTTTTCTTGCAGCCCTTCTGCCGCGTCTACTGGCACGGTTTCTGCTTCTTTTTTATCCTCCTCGCGCTTCGTCGGCGACAAGAAATCCTTGGAAACCAGGCTGCCGATGCTCGCCCAGACGGCTTGCTGCCGAAGCAGGCTGGCAGCCTCCCGCTGCCGCACCTCATGGGACTGCAGTCGCTCGAGCTTTAATATTTCCTCGACCTCTTGCTTACGCCTTGCCTCCTCTTGTTGCTCTAGCTGCTTCCTTTCCTCGTAATCTATATCCCTGGGCGGCAGCCCGTCCTCCACCTGCTTCTTCTTCTTTGTTTTCTTCCTCGCCGTCTTCTTCTTCGCCGTCTTCTTCTTGGGGGTCGTCGTCGTGGAAGCTGCGGCTAGGTTTTCTGTGAAGTCGCCGTAAGGCGATGCGAGGCGCCTGAGGATGGGCGAGTTTGCGTAAGTGGGGCCCTTCTTCTTGAGAGGTGGTTCTGCGAGGGGGGGGAGGAGGAGGGGACGTCGTGTTAGTATGAGTGGCAAAGTGACAGCGACAAGTGGGGAGCTCTGAATGTGGCAATTTAGCAGGAAACGCATCAAGTCGATTTGCTACGAGTCACTTTGCTCCTCACCTGAAATCATGGTGTACTGAAGAGTGCTCTTGGGAACAGGATTTCTGCCCACGGTCGAAGCAAAGAGCTTCTTCTGCCCGAGGTTTGAGATGGCGCTGCTCTTCTGAGAAAAGCTCGCGATGGAGGACTGAGAGAGGAAGGCCAACGAATTCTCCTCGCCTGCCTGCGGAGTCCGCAGGATCACATTGCTCTCCGCGTCCAGGTTACCAGCGCCAAAATCTGAAGTTGAAGACTGAGCAGAAACCCCTCCCGGGGCGGTGCTCGGCCGACCACGCGTATTTTTGCCAGTTGGCCTGTTCCTAGCCCCGCTGCGGGACATGGTTCGCGAAGGAGTTCCCTGCCAAACAGGAGTCACAAATAGCATCGGTGACGAGTAGGAATTGAGGCTGCAGGTGTACTGGGGTTGTTTCGATTTGGTGAAGGTAGGGACTCGCCCGATGATTCGCTTCGACTTCTCGGGGAGCGCGGACGAAGTGTCGAAGCCTTTGCGGGTCGACCTTTGGAAGCTGTGTGGGGGTCATATTATGTGGGGGGGGTGTTAGAGGGATTTGGGTTGGCGGGGCGGGGATGTTGGGGTGCTTAGGAGGGTGGCGAGGCACCACGTCCCCATCGCCTCACCTTTCGCTGTAGTACGATGATAACAAGGAAGCCGCCTGGCCGTCAGCCTCGCCCAGACTTGCAAGAGACCCTCCCATGTCCGGAGGAGCGAAGCTCTCGAAGTTATGCAGGGTCGGGGAGGGGCCCACCGCGTCCAGCTTGAGCTTCGACTTGGGCATTTTCTTCATCCGAATCATCGAGAGCTTTTTGCTCTTGGCGGCTGCCGCCTCGTCCCCTTCCTGTTGCGCAGCTATGTTCGGCATGAGAGGGTTTCAGTTAGGGGATTTTCGATGGAAATTGTAGTTCAATGGGGGGTTAGGGGGGGACAGGGCTTAGATTTGAAGCGCTTTGGACCTTTTTCACTCGTGTGTGTTTTTGCCTGGGCGGCGAAGCGGAGAGTAGCTTGGGGTTGGAGCTTCAAAGTGTTTGGGCAGAAACCTGGATCCAACATTTGTTCAGCGAATTCTTTTGCCAAGTGAGCAAATTTGCTGTCCGCCTAGCATACCGTGGCTTACTAGCATACGTACGAACGACTTAACGACGACTGCAGCTGAAAGCCGTCCAGGTTGAGCAAGGTCGCTCTCTTCTATTCATTCGTTCTTTTGTGGGGAAGTCAATGTCAAAAGCTCCCAACGCTCCGCCGCCCCCAGTGAACCCGTACGCCCCCGTCGTTAATGCATACGCAGTTGGAGACGACGATGATGAGCGGCGGCACCTAATAACTGAAACAACTCGTGTTAGCTACGACAACGAAGGTGAGTTCCGTCGATGCTGTGTCACATTTTGGCGCCAACGCCAACCACGTAACGATGTAATGATGGCGTTATGTATTCAAGCTGCCACTCACCTTATTTGTTAAACGCAGAAGACTGCGCGATCACGTTCATGTCGGCGCTGTTGAACGTGGCTTGGATCGTTCTCGGAGGAGGCATTACTATCTCTATCCTGTACTTTGTCGCTGGTCTCTTGTTCTGCGTATCTATCGTGGGGATCCCTTGCGGGCTGCAGCTTTTCAAGCTTGCCTTTTTGGCCCTCTTCCCCTTCGGGAACTCCATCGAGCGCTACGAGGAAGAGAACCTGAGCGGCGGAGACGGCGGTGGTGGGGACTTGTTGGGCTGTGGTTGCAGGTGAGAGGCCGCAGGGAGGCCGCAGGGAGGCCGCAGGGAGGCCGCAGGGAGGCCGCAGGGAGGCCGCAGGGAGGCCGCGGGGAGGAGTGAAGCGGTTGCAATATCTATATCTAACACATCTTCACGTCGATGCAGGTTCTTCGGAAACCTTCTGTTTCTGCCCATTTCCCTCATCCTGCTCATCGTCCACCTCCTCGGCGGAATCATATGCGCGTGCACGATCGTGGGGATTCCGTTCGCCTACGCGCACTTGAAGATGGCGCAGCTGGCCCTCTGCCCGTTCGGCAAGATGGCCTCTTACAACAACAGGGTTGGAGGACGCACAACTACGAAGACTACAACTACGACGACCCTCAGATCGAGCGGGGGTGGAGGCTATGACGCGATTGTATAAAATTTGGCAAATTACTTTTGATAAAAATGTAATACGACTACGTTTTGATTCTAACTTAATTGTTTTGAACTTTGTTCTCGTCCGTCCGTCTCTGTGTGAAAGGGTTGCGATTGAACCCTAACCGATGAGGGACTGCGCTTTGGAGAAATCCCTGAGGAGGTTGGGGCAGTATGCAGGGAAAGCGCCGACGAGCTTGTCGGCCCTCCTGCTCTTCATCATGGCAGTGTAAGGCTTGATGCCGAGGTTCTCCATCTGGGCGCGGGCGAACTGCAGGGCGAGGAGGAAGAAGGAAACCTGCCCGAGGGGGGGCTCCATCCAGTTCCATGCCCAGCTTCCGACCTCGAGCCAGGTCTCGAGGTCCTCGGGGGGGGGGATCTCGGTAGTCACGTAGTGCTCGTTGAACCAGTGGACGGTGTTGAGCTCGAAGCAAAGGGGAATGGAGCCAAAAGCACCGACGAGGCCGACGCTGATGCCGGCGTAGTAGGGGACGGTCTGGAGGAACATGCCCTCTTGGTTCTTCGCCGAGATCTCTGTGGTGGTGGGGGGGTGGCGGGGGGGGGGTTAGGGTTAGGGGGGAAGGAATGGGCTGTTCATTTGCATCGCTTTACTCCGTTTACGCCGTCTCACCTTCGAACTTGGATCTGGCAACGTCCCACTCGCATTCGTCGACACTCATGATGTCACGGACGAGGCGCTGCAACGCAAAAAGCGGGGTAAGTTGTCAATGGATAGTCACAAATATTATCACTTTGGCTCGGTCCTCACCTCCTCAATGGCCTCGAAAATTCCCTCGGCGGAGAGACGGATGATCATGTCGTTCGACATCTCGTAGAACTGACGGGGGCAGGCCTTGGCCTCCTCGATGGTGGGCTTCTGCGGCAACGTCGTAGAGGAGAGAGCGCGAAAGCCGGTAGGGAAGGCCCTGGAGACGGCGGGGGCAGCCTGGAAGCGGCTGGCAATGGTGGGAGCGCGGCGGGCGAATTGGGAGGGAAAACGGAGCGACATTCTTTATAGATGCTGGGGGAGAGGATGTGGCGGCGGCTGGGGAGGGAGTTAGAGAAAGGAATGATGGAGCGATAGGCGGTTGCCCTTAAAATGGTCAAAAAAAGGAGAATTAAAGATTGATCGAGTAACATTCGCATCGATTGTCATTTAATTTGAGGAGGATATTATGGTTTCACGGCCGCTGGATGCGCATAAGATTGCGTGTGGCTCACGTTAAAGTGTAATATTTGGCACAAACTTTGTTTTCTTGGATTTGGGAATTCTGCTGGACTGGCGATTCTTATCCGCGCTCTCCGCTTTCCCTCCACAACCTTGCTCACTTGGCTTCTCCTTCTAGAAGGCAACCCCCCCTAAGATGAAATTCCTCACCATAATGTCGCTCTATGCCGTCCTCTCCGCCACCTCTTCATTCGAGCTGCCGAGTCTCCCTACATTCGAGCTGCCAACCTTCACGCCGGTCCAAAAGGCAGCGCCCAAGGTCTCTCCTCCGGTGGATTTCGAGCCAGCGCCTCGCGCGCCGCTGTCCGTGACCTCTCCGTCGCAGCTTCTGCCGCTGCTTACGGGCTCTGTCGGTCTGGCCGCCAGGTTGGGGAGCGGCGCCTTCGTTTTGGGCTGGAGTCCTACCGGCGCGGACGAGGGTGGCTACAGTCTCTCCGTCGGTCCTGTTAAGCTGTCCGATTCGTCCTCCGTCCTGGCGAGCGCAGCTGACCGGGGCATCAAGGAGCCGTTGGTATTGTACGAGTACGAGCCCTCTCCTTACTGCAAGAAGGTTCGGGAGGTTTGTTGCCTGCTGGATATCCCGGTGCTGTGCAAACCTTGCCCGATTGTGGAGCAGGAGGTGCCGAAGGCGTCCACGAGGGGCGGCACCACGCCCTACGTGAAGAAGAGCAGGGGAGGCTTCTCGGATGAACTCTTCGAAAAGACTGGACGCCGGACGATGCCCTACTTGGAGGATCCCAACAATCAAGCGATGAATGGAGGCATGTTCGAGAGCGAGGATATTATTGATTACTTACTCGAAACCTACTCTCCGGTGGGCGATTACGACCCCAAAGCTCTGTGGACGTTCCGGGGCCAGTTCGCTGATTTCACCGCCACGATCTCAACCATCGCCCGCGGCCTCGCTGGAGGCACAATGCAGAGCAACGCCCGAACCGACAACGCCGACATGCGCCCTATAGAGTTGTACGGGTACGAGTGCAGCCCCTTCGTGAAGCCCGTGAGGGAGAAGCTCTGCGAGCTCGGGCTCCCTCACGTCATTGTGCCCTGCAGTCGCGGGTCGGAAAACCGAGCTAAACTGGTGGAGCTGAGCGGGGGGGAACAGTTTCAGGTGCCTCAGATCGTCGATCCTAATGTACCCGGTATTGGAGTGCTAGCCGAGGGGGACAGCGTCGTCGAGTATTTGGAGGGGACTTACACGATGACGCCAGCGACAACGACGGTGTGAATTGAAATATGTTGCAAAAAAGTCTTCTTTAGTTTTCTTTAAAATTTTCAAAGAATGGTGGTTTTAGGGGCTTCGAATTTCTTGGTTAGGGTGGAAACTGGTACTGAGGGCTTGCTCGAGGGATTTCGGATCATTGACGGGCGCCGCCTCGTTGTCTTCACTTCCGTCAGCTCAATTACTTGATCGGCTGGGGTGGGGATGGGGGTTGGGGTGATATTGTTTTCGTTTGAGTGAACAGAAGAGGCGACAACTTCTTCTTCTACTATTGGATTCTCCTCGTCGCCGTTCTCGTTTTCGTCGTCATCTTCGTTTTCGATTGACGCTTGCTTGGAAGTCGATCTGAAGAATCCGCGGAGGTAGGAGTGGATTATGTCACCGTCTTCGCCGCTCAGGCATTGGACGGCGTATGCGTCGACTGATATCCAGCCGAGCATGGCCGCGGTGAACCAGAGCCATTGTGCCCACTTAGTTGAAGCAGAGTGAATGACGAGAAGGAGGAAAACGAAGAAGAGCAATACTGTTACTCCAACGCATGCGATCACAAGACCGAACATCTTCAAGATGCTGGGGTGGTTGTATTTTGTTTCAACCTTCCAACGGGCCTTCTCCTCCTCCGACATCAACTCCCAATCCAACGTCCTCTCCAACGCCCACCTTTCGATCACGTACTTCGTGTTCATCATCGCCTCGATCTTGTCGCTCACGCCCTCCTCGCTGGCGGCTGAGTTGGCTCTCGTTCGGTCGGAATCTCGATCTTGGCTGGTTGACGCTCGGAATGACTTGAAGGAATCAGTGAGGCCGAATACCAACCTCTTCATCGACCAGAGGATGCCCAGTAGGACCAGGATTGCGATGACATGACCTGTGATATTTAGAGCTTCGTTGGCGTCACTCAAAGTGCTCAGAGCCTGTAGTGCTGTGAACCAAGCGGGGGTAGCGCACAGCACTCGCGTGATGAGCACCTCGGTGTCGTTCAAGGCGTCGACGTACCTTTTGCTAGCGCGGAAGCTCAGATACGGCCTTTTCGCCACGTGCCGGAGATAGAGAAAATGAGTTGCCTGGAATAGAATGGTTTGTAGACAGCTCATGGTGAGTGGGATTGTGGCGACGACTATTCTCGTTGGGAGCAGTGTAGCAATAGCTGGGAGTGATGCCTCCATTTTATTCATTCCCTCGTTTTCAATAAACCCTTGAATGCCACCTGCTCCAACTTCGATCATGCTCGTAAGAGCGGGAATCAAGTAGCAGAAGATTTTTCTTCTCATTGCCTGTGAATAATATTGAATGAAAGTGAGAAGTTGTAGAAGAACGTTCCAGGAGTAGTGTTCCAAACAAGCGTTCTCACCTTGCTCTCGTGGAATAGTGAACGGGGCGTGTAATTAGCGCAGAATGAGGCAAGGAACGGAAGGCCTTTCTTGAGCTGAGAATCCTCGTCGCTGGCGTACTGCTCCGGGTTCTCCATGTATTTGAGGCGTTCGACGCTGTACTTCCAAACCATGGTCTGGATTCTAAAGTACATGTAAGCGACAATAAAGATGACCGTGGCAACGTTCACGACACCGTCGATTATTACTCCAATGGCGCCCTTAAAATTACCTGGGTTGGAATTTATATACTCGAAAGTTTTGCTGACTAAGGTTGGTGCATCGAGGGCAACTCGCAAGATTGGAACGATGGCGATGGTTGCTATGATTGAAGCCAGCACCTAGCACCTCTAATTCGTTTTGGAGCTGATGCAGTTGTGGAGCAAGGGAATCGAGTGAAGCCTTATGAGGAACTGGATTATAAACTCAACGAAAAGGAAAGCGAAAATGCCAATCTGATAGCTTGAAAGTCCAAAATTCGTCACACACGCCGGTTGAGGTTGAAAGGGCATTGTGAGCAAGGTGGCGAAGATGGAGAAGCTGAGGAACCATTGGGGGTACGGGAGGTTATTGAACTTTGAGGCCTCGCTGAGTACCTGGACGACGTCGTGCCCTGCTTCGCCTTCGTCTGCGTATCCATGTTGAGGTTGAACACTTTCTTGACGTGGTGCTCCTTGATGATATTTAGTCGCTTTAGGAGCCAGACCGTCGTGACGATTATGAGTACGACTGTACCGAAGAGCAGAACGGGGGCAACTACACCAAAGGCACCTCCAGCGCATTTTAGGCAGCTGCCTCCAGCGTCAAAGTGATTGCTTGGGCATGTCGAGCAGAAAAAGTCTGAGGGATCGAAGCCGTTGTGGCACTCGCCGTTGGCTGCGCAGTTGGCCTTAGAGGGACATGGAGAGCAGGTGTAGAAGAGTACTGTGAGGATTGAGTAAAGGGGGGAAGAAGTGTCAGAAGAGGAAGGTGTTGGTTGGTGAAGAAGATGAACGGGAGGTCTCACCTCTCTCCCCATCACAGCAGAGACGATTGTTGTTTGAGAACCGGCATATTGTTGTTACCGTTTCCGAACACATTTCTCTGCGACAGCAGGCGGAATCAGCCCGTAAAAATCATTGGTGAATAATGAAGCTTCTTTTAATGAAGATAATCCGCTTAGAAAGTCGAGAGAATCGTGAAATTGATTCTTGTACAAGCTAAGATATTCCAGTGATGTTAAGCTGCTAAGCATGGAAACTGGACCCGTAAACTGATTACTATGTAATATTAGTTCGGTTAAGGATTGGAGGTTGCCCATCGAAGTGGGTAATTGACCATTTAAAGCATTTCCCCATGCGCTAAATATCTCTAGGTGTGTTAGATTTCCTATGGACTCGGGGATCGGACCACTTAAAGCATTTCCACTAACGCTGAAATACTCAAGGTGCGTTAGATTTCCAATGGACTCGGGGATCTGACCACTTAAAGCATTTCCCCATGCGCTGAATATCTTTAGGTGTGTTAGATTTCCAATGGACTCGGGGATCTGACCACTTAAAGCATTTCCACTAACGCTGAAATACTCAAGGTGCGTTAGATTTCCAATGGACTCGGGGATCTGACCACTTAAAGCATTTCTCCACACGTTGAATATCTTTAGGTGTGTTAGATTTTCTATGGACTCGGGAAGGTGGCCCGTCAAGCCTCTCCCATGTAAATACAGGTACACCACCGTGTCGTCCCCGCAGGTGACACCGGACCAACTGCAAGCACCTGCAGTGTTTGTGGTGTTCCACCCTACCGACGTTGTGTTGGCGAAGTCGAGCAGGACAGCGAGCTCGCTGCCCGGGATTGCGGAGCAGGTGGGGTAAAAGGTCATGACGAGATGAAGGGCGAGGACAGCGTGTAGCCGGACAGGGCGTGAGGTTAGCCTCATCAGGGCGTTAGGATGGGTCGTAAGGGAGGGAAGTGCGCGGGAAGTGACAGTATGAGGATTATGGGGAGCAGGAAGAATCTGTTATGCTTGCCAGGAACACAAGTAATCTCCCTACTGGGGCGCTAAGTGCGTCTAAAAATAATTTGAGGGCGCGTAAGATGGTCACAATAATTTTCACACACAAGGCTAGAAGCAGCGGCGGACGTTCAAAGCAGCAGAAAATGGGGTGATATATTTCCAGAGAAATTTATCTCACGCCAGAGGTAATTCTATGGTCAGTTTCGGTCATATTATTCGCCCTAAGGCATCTAAAAGTCCAACACTACTGATAAATTTTCCGACAGTAATCCATTTTGATTGATTTTCACAATAAAAATCCATAATAAAAGAATTTATGAACCTAATAAGGACAATATTTGAATAACTGAAAACATTTAAGGAGGTATGAGAATAGATTTAAGTCAAATTGGAACTTATTTTGATCACTTTTTTCGAAAATTTCAAAGCAGTTATTTGTCTTTATGATTATCAAATTATTCCGTTTAAAGGCCTCAAAGTGAATAATATGACCAAATATTTCTGATTAACATTTTTGGACAAAAATCAGAAAAATGTCAAAAAAAATTGACGTTCGTGTGAATGTATAAGCTGCGCTTTGTGGTAAAAAGACTGGGAGTTATTAGGCTAGCTACTGCTCACAGTTCGCGATGTTTTATACAAATTTCCTTGAGATAGTGCGTTCGCTCTCTATCATAAGGTACAGAACACAATTCTACGTTCATTAATTCTTTTACACAAGCATGGAAAAAAAAATCAGAAATTCCATGCTTTGCTTGTCAACAGGAAGAACCTTTCGCACCACGACGCGTACACGTACACAATCCGCGTCCACGTCGTCATCGTTGTCATCGTCATAACACCTTGATGAGTCCTATCTCGAGGATCAAAGCCTGATCAAACCGCTGCGCCATCCTCCTCTCTTGGGCGTATGACTTTGGGAACGGCAGCAGCTTTTTGTCAAAGCACATCTCCTCCTGCACCATCTTGGCTGTCGGGACGATCATCATGTCGGTCTTCACCTCCCCACCGTTCCCCTTGCCACCTGGCCCCCCATCACACTCCGTTGACTTCTTCTCCCAGCCCTTCTGGGGTTGAACCTCAACTCGTCTGACCCCTCCCTCCTTCATCCCAGATACCCCCGAGATAAAGGTTTCCACCACATCTGATGGTGTCTGCACGCTGTGCCGGAGTTCGTTGGAGTTAGAGGTCATACTTCCGTGAGCAACAAACATCGCGACAAATGAAATCCTTGATGTTGTCTCTACATTCTGTTCTATTAATATTAAACCTATTTTGACTTCATCCTCATAAAAATTAATTTTGCTCGTAGTTTGGGCTTCGGAGGCGTCGTCCTCGCGCCCTGCCAAACAACTCACCTGGTCACCTTGTACTCGAAGAAGGAATCGGGCTTCTCGTTGTCCTCCAGCCCGTAGCCATCGCTGAAAACCACCGTTCCTTCCCCCGACAGACCGTCATAACTTCGCTTCCCCGCCTTCAGCACTTTGAACCGAACCTGCACCGTCGAGCCGGAGTCGACCTCCTTCCCGGCACCCTCCTCGAGGTCGACGTACTTGATGCCGTTCACGGTGGCTACCTTGATGTCTGCCATTTCTGCACGCTCCTTGGCGATGTTGGCCTCCTGCAACGCTTCGCATTCGTCGATGGTCTTGCACTTCAGCTTTTCGCCCTTCGGCTTGGAGCTAGGCGGAGGCGCGACGCCCTTCACCAAGCCGTGCGACGGCTCGGGCAATACGAATGGAGCGAGCAGTGCAGGGGCAAGGATGAAACCTCGTCGGCCAAGTTTGGGACGATCTCTTTTCGAAGGGAAAGAGGGCGAGTACGACGATGTCAGAGCAATGACAAGAGCTAGAAGGGCAACTATCGGTCGCCATATAACAGCGTTCATCGTGTGCGATCGGTGGAGCTCGTCAGATGCGAGATTGGTGAAGTCCTGGCTACCCTGACCTGAGTAATCTTTCCTTGTTATCCCACTTCCCGCTCGAATTCGACAGCAGTTCTTAAAATGACATCCACAAACCTCCTGTTCGCGCTACTCGTGCTATTCTCCTGCGCCGTGAATGCGCTCAAAATGAATAATTATCCCTCACTGCCACATTCGCCACCGCGGCGATCCTTCATGAACAGTGTGGCCTCAAATGCTCTCCTCCTACCCGCCGCGCTGTTCGTTCCAGGTGCCGCGAACGCCGCTGTCCCTGAGCCTCGCCAGCAGCAGGACCTCCAGGACTACTCTGATTTTACTAAAACGAAGGAGGGCTGGTCGTACAAAGATGCTACGCCAGGAAAGGGAGGGACTGCGGCGGTGAAGGGCGATCGAGTGGTCTTCGACTGGTCAGGCTACACGATCGGCTACTTTGGGAGGCCCTTTCAGGCCAAGGGGGGGCCCCAGGGCGGGGCGTTCGACAAGGATCTCGACTATGAGCGCACAGTGTTGGGTTCAGGTTCGCAGATCAGGGTAAGTTGGGTTATAGCTGTTGTTATAAGCTGTCGTCGTTATAAGCTGTTTTGTTGGATCCGTAGAGGGTCACTTGCTCACCGTGGAATATACTAACCCTAACAACCCACAACCAACCCACAACCAATCCAAATCTCAAATCCTTCCCCCCCTCAGGCCGTCGAAGAAGCTCTCGTTGGAATGTCAGCAGGCCAGGTCCGTCAGGTGATAGTTCCGTATGGAGACCTCTCCTACCCCGAGTCCGACCCCAACCATGAGAGAGTAGGGCCCAAACCGGCCACTTTTAGGTAAGAGGCGGTGAGAGGCAGTTAGAGGCAGTGAGAGGCAATTTGCGGCGCTTGTCGTTCATCTTTCTCCTCCCCTCTCCTCTTTCCACTTTCCGCTTTTCAGCTAACCAACCCCTACACCACTCCGCAGCGGACTGAGAGCGCTGAACTTCGTCCTCGAGAACAAGGCCGGCACCATCGACAGGACTCTGCTGATAAATCTCAAGTGCATCAGAGTCGACAAAAAGTCCGCAAGCGGGTTCACCGTGGAGCGGTAGAAGCGGTAGTTCTAGGACTAGGAATAGGCTTTAACAGTAAACAGTAACCATTAGCAACAACAAGCACTTAAATTGTCCAAAAAACAACGTTTGAAATGATTCTTGTCACTTGACATGCCCTTGATTAAACCCTTTTGTCCTAATTTTGTCTGCCAAAATTCTGTTTTTGAAGTCATAAATCCCTTCACCGTCCTCTATCCACAGCCTCCATTTCCTATTCCACCCTTCACACACATCCCTCCCTCTTGAACACCAGCCAGCAGGGCCTGGCGCCACACATCATGCCACACACTCCAACAAAAATTTCAACAACATCGGCCCGATCAAGCCGGTCAGTGTCCTTCTCTCCCTCCCCTCCGCGCTCCGCTGTCGTTTTGTTGCCGTTTGAGATCGAAGAACGGTGAGTTGCGCTAGAGTCTTTAAGATCATCTCTGCTTGAGCGCCCGAACAATGTTTTTGGAGACACTTAATTGATTTTACCCCTCGACATCGGCTTCCCTAACCCTAACATCTCCCTAAAAAATTGCCCTAACGTTGCCCCAACGTTGCAGCAATGAGGAGGTGAACCCGGACTGCAGGTCCTACAACGGCTGGTCCTCCTCCATATCAGAGACGTACGAGGTGGAGAGCATCGGCTGCTCAATCTTCTGCCCTCTCCTCCTAGAGGGCCGGACTCACACTCTCGTGACGGGGTCCAAAATGGCGGGCAGGAAGCTCATTTGCATCAACCTGCTGCTCATGTTGGTGGCGGTGACGTTGATTATCGTGGACCTTCCCCTGGTCAGCGACGTCGTGAGGTGAGCAAGTAAATCCGGACTGTTTTTCATTCACTAATCATTCCCCCTTACACCCCCCACGTCAGACAACTGGTGGGAATTGCCCTCCTGTGCTTCCTCTTCTTTATGCGAAGGCTCCGTCGAGCGGCGATCCTTGAGGCCTTTGAGAGCTCGGGAGCCTCCTCTCCCGCCGGGGCCCTTCGGAAGTACGCCTCCACGAACAAAATCGCCAAGGCCCTCTACGAATCGTTCTCCCACGGGCTCTTCACCTGCATCGTCCCGAGGGACGACGCCAACTGCAACGAGGAGCCGAGCGCCTCGGCGAGGAACAGCTGGCTATCCCGCTTCGGCTTCTACTGTAACCCTCTCGGAATATGCGCGCTTGCCCAAGAGGTGAGAAAGATGCAAAACCCCTGCCGATTCGGTTGCAGCAGAGTTCTAATAACCTCATTCCCCGCTCGCAGGCAAGACACGTTGCCCACCACCTCTCCAAAACATCCTTCTCCTCCTCTTCCTCATCATCCTCCTCCTCCCCTTCAGCCCAAACCTCGCCGACCAACGGCGGCGGTAACATCAACATCAACATCATCTCCTCCTCCTCCTCCTCCCCTTCCTCCACTAACCCTCCGTCAAAACCAATCCCGAGCTCTGGCGCCACTCTCATCGACTTCTTCACCCACGAGAACTTCTCCGTCTTCCAGAAGAAGCACTTCTACCTCCGGAGAAATAATGACAGGTAAGAAGCGAATAATAATAAATAGCAGCGCAGAAGTCTCGGACGCTCCTCGCGCATTATTCATTCTAGCTCGTCGCTTACCTAACTCCTTGGGCTTCGCTCGCAGCTCCCCCCGCCGCCATTTCTTGGCCGCCAGCCAGTGCTCCAAGATCCTTCTCGTCCTCATGGGCTGCGCAGTCATCGTCAGCCTCTTGCTGACGGAAATGAAGAAGTACACCCTGCTGCTGGTATCCGTAGTCTTCCTCCAGCCCGTAGTCCTCCTGTACGTTATTTACTGGAGGAGCCAGCGCTTCGACATTAGCCTGGACGCCGTCATCAAACTCTTCATGGTCGGATTTTTCGTCTCTTCGCCCATCAGCCTCATCATCGAGACCGTCCTCCACCGGTGGCTCGAGAGCTTGAACGACTACTTCTTCGACAGCGGAACTAAAAGCGTCATCAACCACATCGTCACAATGTTCCTCTTCAGCTTCCTGGTCGCATCCCTCTGCGAAGAGGCCACCAAGTACTACGGGGTCGTAATGACCCGCCTACCCTCGCCATTTCCAGCCAACGAGATCGCGAACGTTTCCAAGTACCGCAGGGCGAACGCATGCACTACTTACTTTGTGTGTGTGGCGATCGGATTCAGCACTGCGGAGAACCTCCTCCTGACCATCATGCGCAAGGACGCAGAGGATGCCAAGGTAAGCGAGGACGAAGCGAAATTTTTGAGGACTTTGTTCTAACTCATCAACTTTCGCTCCTTTTCGTACCCTCGTCGCAGCTCGCCACGCTCTTCATTCGCTTCTTCATGCCGATCCACGTGCTCACATCAGCGATCATGTCCGTATTCGTCATTCAGGAGGACATTGAGAGGAACGACTTCGTAGGTATCAGTAGTGGCGTTAGCAACCGTAGAAACAACAACCTCATGACGCACTTCAAGGGCGTGTGGGGAATGATAAAGCCGTCCTTCATCCTCCACGGAGTCTTCGACTTCGTCTTGTTCGGCCTGGGCTACTTTATCGACGGAAGGAAGCCCCATAGCGACGTTGAGTACATAAACGATTCAGAGCACGTCCCTTCGAGGGCGAACAACCTCAGCATAGTCCTCGGAGCGGCCTCGGGGCTCATCATTATCTGCATAGGGCTGCTTTACTACGTTTCCATCGCCAACCAACAAGAGAGAAGACTGAAGCAAGAGGAGATCCCTCTGATGTCCAACGGTCGAGAGGACGACGACGACGATGACGACAACGACGACGACAATGTGTAAATTGTGTAAATTGCCAACGAAAAATAGAAATACCACCGAAATTTTGATTCATGAAATGCTGCTTACTTTTTGCTAGCACGGGTCAACCGCTTAGCTACAGGTTCAGCTTTTGAGGCAGGGGCAGGGGCAGGTCGCTTCCCTTGTTTTCTCGCCTTGATCTTCTCCTTCATTTCGGCCTCCTTACTTAGCTGCGATGAGGGAAGCGACCGAGGAGCGAGGTGAGGAGTTTTGATCCGAATTCCGAATTGAGTTCCGAACTGAGTTCCGAACTGAGTTCCTCACCTTGCTCGGCTTGGCGGCATCCTCTTCTCCACCCTCCTCCTTCACCTTCACCGCCTCTTTCAGCTTGGCGATCTCCTCCTTTTGGCTCGCAACGAAATCCTCGGCCTGCAGTAGTTCCTCCCTCGTTTCAGTCAACTCATCCTGGAGCTCCTTCATGGACTTTTCAGTCGCCGCATCGTTGGACTTCAAGGTCTCGGTAAATTTTTCCAGCTCCTCTTTGCGGACAGTATTCTCCTTTTTGAGCTCCTCGATTTCGGCCTTCAATCTTGTGGTCTCAGCCTTGGCACTCGCAAGTTCGAGCCCTCCGCCCTGCGGCTTCTTCTCTTTGAGCTCCTCGATTTCGGCCTTCAATCTCATGTTCTCAGCCTTGGCACTCGCGAGTTCGAGCCCTCCGCCCTGCTTCTCTCCACTGCTGGCCAACTGCTTTCTGAGCTTGTGCGTTTCCGTCGTCGCACACTCAAGTTCGTCTTTCAGTTCATCAAGGTCCTCCCTGAGCGCCTTCTTCTCGCTCTCGATCTTTTCGCCAGCCGCTGTCAGTTCGTCAATGACGTTCTTTGCCCGTTTGAATTCAGCTTCGTTGCCTTTGCCGGTTTCGACCATTTCCTTCAACTTGGCGACCTCGGCCGTGAGCTTCGCCACCTCGCCCTTCGAGGCTTCCTCGCTCTTCCCGGTGGTTTTGTTAGTCTCAATCTCGTTCCTCAACTTTTCGACAGTGGCAGTCGCCAATTCTGTGCAGCGAGCGTAAAAATTAGATAATCGTTGTTGTCGTTCGCCCCTCGCAGCCTCTCACCTAGCTCTTCCTTCAACTCAGCAACTTCCTCGAGTCCCTTCTTGCTCTCCTCAATTTTGCTAGTGTAAGTTTCAGCTTCTGTTCTCAACTTGGCAACGTCGACAATTGCCAATTGAAGCTTTTCCGAGGCGTCCTTCAGTTCCCTCTGGACCTTGGAATGAGCCGTGTCGCTAGCCGCAAGTTTCTTTTTCAGCTTATCGACCTCGGCGGTCGCCAGCTCCAGCTGCGACGAGCGAAGCGACGAGCGGGTTAGGAGAAGTTGGCACAGCAAGTAGACTGAGCGAAAAAGACACACTCTCACCTCCTCCTTCAGCTCAGAGACATCCTCCGTACCGCCCTTGGCCTCCTCCAGCGCCTTCTTGCCATCTTCCACCGCTTTCCTCAACTTATCGACCTCGGCGGTCGCCAGTTCCAGCTGCGACGAGCGGGTTAGGAGATTGGCACATCAAGAAGACTGAGCGAACAAGACACACTCTCACCTCCTCCTTCAGCTCAGCGACATCCTCAGCCCCGCTCCCCTTGGCCGCTTTCAGCTGTTCGTTCTCAGCCTTGAGCTCGTCTTCGACCTTGATTCCGGCCTCCATGGCCTCCATAACGCCCTCGAGCTCTTTTTGAACAGTTTTGACCTTCTCCTCCTTCTCTTTCACCATCTTGTTGAGACGGAGCATCTCCTTCTGCAAGATCTTCTTCCCCACGAGCACCTCCTTCTTGAGCTTTTCGACCTCCCCCTTAAGCGCTTCAGAGGCTGCGACGAGTTAGAATGATGTAGCGATCATTGATCACTGGGAGAGGCCAAAATGTTGTCGCTTACCTTTGCCGACACCCTCGTTCTTCTTGGCCTCCGCCCGGAGTCTCTCGACCTCCCCCATGGCCTGCTTAAGCTCCTCTCCCACCTCCTCGTTGTCCTCCTTCAACCTCTTGAGCTCCTTCTGCATGCCCTCCGTTGCCTGTCCGGACACCTTCCTCTTCTCCTCCAGCAGGGCCTTGCACCTCGTTTCTGCGGCCACGGCCCTGTTAAAGTTCTCCTCGCTCTGGCTCTTGACCTTGAACAAGTTCGCCATTGCGGCATCCTGCGGCGAGACGAGCAACGAGGGACGAGGGATTAGGAGCGAAGCGACGAAGAGGAAGGAAAAGACGGGTTTGTGGCGTGTGCTCGACTGAGGCTACTACAATCATCCAGTTTCTCACCCTCGCCTCCGCGCTCTCCTTCTTCAGCTTCTTCGAATTTTCATTGGCCGCCGTGATACTGACGATGCTCCTGTTAAGGCCATCCCTTTCGACCTCAAAGTCCTCGCGGACCTTGGCCAGCTGCGACGCGAACTCAGCTTCGCGCTTGCCGATCCCGGCGCTCATGGCCTCGCTCCTGTCGCAACGATTAACCGCCTCAGACAGCCTCTTCTCCAGCGAGGCCTTTTCCTCAGACCACGTCTTCTGCGACGACGCGAGCGAAGCAGTGGCCTTGTTTCGCTCCACCTCCACAGCGTCGACCTTGACCAGCAGGGCATTCTTCTCCGCACGGAGTTTGTTCAACGCCTCAGACTGGTCGGAGAAGTTGTTGCTGCTGCCGCCGCTGTTGTTGCTGGGTTGAGTTTTGAGGGGACTCTGCGGAGTCTTGCTGCCGCGCTTGGGAGAGCTGCCACGAGTTCGAGTTGGGTTAGGGTTGGTGCGGGCTTTAGTGAGGCCATTTTGCACTCCGTACCTCGATTTTAGCTTGAGCGCGAGAGCCTTCGCTGTCGTAACTTCCTTGGTGAGCTTCTCCACTTTGGAGCTGAGCAGCAGGTTCTCTGCATTCAGCTTCGCCGCCTCAGGGTCAATGGCTGAAGTTGGTGAACGAGCGAGCGATCTCGAGGGACGAAAGGGCGAATTCGTAATTTGCGCAATCTTAGCATCGTTGGACTCTGGTTCGGGATTTACGAGGTTGTCGCGAAGCAGCCGAAGCGACTTGAGGAACTCGTCGTCCTCGTCTTTGAATTCTGAGTGATCCATGGTGCTTATTTTGCTTTTCGACTGGAAAAGCAGGTTTCAGACAGGTGGAAAAGTGATTTTACAAGCAGGAAGGAACAACGCACTTCGACGGGCGGTAACAGGCTGTGAAACAGGAAACCCAAACCCGTTCCGCCAACGTCAAAGTTATGGCCTTTTTATACAACACACGAGACGACGATGTGTGTTTTTTTACTACCCAATGGTTTCAAGGAGCAACGATGGCTTCTCAAAGCAAGGAAAAGGCGGGAGAGCGTTCAGGTAAAGATTTTAAGACTGGATGATACCAGGCAAAAATGGATCACCAAAAGTGACTGCTTTAAGGTACAGTTTTCATCCTCTCCGCGTACCGATCCCCATTTCCTACCTACGAGCCGCCCCCAATACCTCCAAAAGACCTTCACGTACCAACAAACACCTCCAATTATCCACGAATTTCGCACACCTGGTTCACCTGGCTGACGAAATCTCACCACAACACATGAGGCTCCTAATACTCCTAATCCTAGTAATCTCGCTCCAGAGAAGCCAAACGTTCAGTCTTACCTCGCGATCCTTGGGCCTGCCTCCGGTGTGCAAACGCGCCACGTTCCTCACTGTAATCAGAGAAGGCTCTCTGGGACAAGCCACAGCCAAGTTAGGACGCGTACCTTACGGAGAAGAGTCCAGGAAATACCGCCGCACCGTCTTCAAGCAGCGCGATTGGCTGAAACACCGTTCCGATACGAGACTCTTTGACAACCTCCGAAAGACGATCAAGTCTGGTGTCGTCCGTGCGATCCTCCTCGAAGTTTACACAGCCACTGCAATAGCCGCATTCGTGTGCTGCTGGAACGCTCTCATTGGAGGTTACGTGGACTTCTCCGGAATTGCACATTCCGGCTACGACTCTCCCCTCCAGCCGTATCTCCTCCTTTCCCTACCTTCGCTCCCCTTCACACTTTCATCCTCCTCTCTCGGCTTACTCTTGGTCTTCCGCACGAACGCTTCGTACGGGAGGTGGTTAGAGGGAAGAAAGGAATGGGGTAGAATAATGAGCCACAGCAACAACATTCTTCGGCAGGCCTCGGTCTGGAACACGAATTTTGAACCTCAAGAAGAACTTCATGACCTCCGGCAATCGATTTGGTCGTTCTCTCGCTCCCTCACTCGCATTCTTCGCGGCGATGAAGACGAAGAAAACACAATCCTACAACTAAATCTCCGCGCCCCCCCTTTCCACCGAGCCCTCATCTCAACCTCCCCTGAAGTCCGTGCTGCCGTCGCCCTCCAGAAATTATCGGTCACCATGGACGGGCTCTCGATTGATGAGAAGAAAAAGGTTGAGATGGATAAATCTGTTATCATAATGAACGACGCATCTAACTCAGTCGAGAGAATATACAGCTCACCGGTCCCGCTCGTTTATACCAGGTGAGACATTTCTCAATTCGTCGCTTTGCTCGTTTGATCCTCATGCTGCTTCACGTTCTAAATAAACTCGTGGGCTCCTCTACGCTCCACCAGGCACACGGCCCGCTTCCTATCTTCCTACCTCCTCCTACTCCCTCTCGGCCTATACCCTTCTTTTGAAACGTCATGGAACCATATATCCATGATCCCCGCGACTGCTGCTGTGGCGATATTTCTCTTTGGTATTGATGAGCTCGCGATTCAACTTGAGGAACCTTTCAGCATTTTACCGCTGGAGTTAATGTGTGAGAAGATGGATTTAATTAATGAAGCTTATGTGAAATTTGAATAATGATTATGTTTGTGGATAAATAATGAAAAAATGCAGACTTTTTTGAGTGTGTAAAATAAATTTTTCGATGGCGGGTTAGGGTTAGGGTTAGGGTTAGGGTTAGGGTTAGGGTTAGGGTTAGGGTTAGGGTTAGGGTTAGGG
>BRXX01000130.1:60550-93555 GCA_030267905.1 Triparma verrucosa | reverse complement strand
CCCCCCCTCCCTCTCCATCCTCCTCAAAACCGCCCTCCTCTCCCTCTCCCTCAACCCCTTCAAATCAACATCACCACCGCTCTCCTCCTCCTCCTCAACCTTCTCCCCCAAACACATCTCACAACAATTACCCTTTTTACGAGCGCACGAAACGCATATCACGTGGTATGATGATACGATTGTCCTCTGTTTACACTCGACGCAGTTTTTTGGTTGAGTGAGCTGCTTGTATTTTCTGTATTTTTTACGCCATTCGAGCTTTTCTTTGCATTTAGGGCAGACGCCTAGGATTGGCTTGGAGTAGATTTGTTTCGTCTTTTTTGAGTTTTTGTTGTGGACGAAGGCGAAGGAATTTTGGTGTTTGGGGGCGCGGTTTTTGGGTTTTGTTGAGGTTGAGCCTGGGGGAGGAGGAGGGGGAGAGGGTTAGAATTGGGAGGAATTCTGTGCCGCTTCCTCATGCGTTGTTATTATTACCATTCATGGTATTATTATTATCATTCTCACCTATTGAGTGCTTTGGCATGATGACTGCGGAGGGACTATGAGGAGGGAAACTAATGTAGCGACGATAGCAAATTGAGGGTGTCCCTTGTCGGAAGGTTGCCTTGTAATGCCTTGTAAATAAGCCTGTCTAAGATTAGCCTTATTTCTAATTATTGGCGTAAAATACGGAATAATGAATTATATATTACTGTAATTTATCGTCTCAATAATAGGTGCTGTTCTGTAGAGTATATCGTATATCGTGTTTATTGATAAAATGCGATAAAATGCTGTTATGATAAATCATGCCATTCATGCCATTTGCCATTCATTCCAATACCTTTTGTTTCACAGAAAAAAGGGATTATCGAACAATTCGTCCATATAAACGTACGTTATAACTACTGATTAATTATAAATTGGATTTAAAGATCACTCTAGTAGTAGTTGTAATATTAGTTATAATGCACGTGTACGTTATTATAACAATATTCATCATAAGGACAGTTGTCCCCTCGCCCACTGCTTCAGCCTCCACTCATTCAACCCAAACAGACCCTAACGGATTATTAACGTTAAGGCCTATTTATCTAACCCTCGTCATCGTCATCATCATCATCATCGTCGCAGATGTCGTTAAAGAAACCTTTAAAGAAGGCTCTCAAAAAGGGCACAAACACCCTCGCAGCCCTCGCCTCTCTCCTCGACAAGTCTGAGGACACTCTAAAGTCTTTCATAAACAACAGCAACAAATTCAAACTCAACGGCGACGTCGTCACCATGTCCAAGGACGACGACGCCAAGGGCGATGACGCCAAGGGCGATGACGATACTGCAAGCCCCGTTCCCAGTCCCAAGAAGAGGAAGGCTGAGGAGACGCAGCCCGCCCCCGCCGCAGATGAATCTGCCGCGGCGCCGCCGCCTTCCAAGAAGGAGAAAAAGGAAAAGAAAGAGAAGAAAGAAAAGAAGGACAAGAAGGAAAAAAAATCCAAGAAAGAAAAGGAACCCACCTCCTTCCAACTGAACGACATAACCGACCTCCCCGCTTGGCGTAAGGCAAACAAGATCGTGGTGATGCCTCCCAAGGGTTCCTCGCCGCTCGCGCCTTACTCGACGTTCGAGTCAGCGCCACTACGCAGGGAAATTCTGAGCCTTTTCGCGAGCAAGGTGAGAAACAAAACGGGACGAAAACATTCCCACCTCGGGGGGATTTTTTCCCCGCCAGAAAAACGTCCCCCCCCTGGGGGGACTTTTTCCACGTTATTTCCCTGTGTCGAGCGAAGCGAGACCATGGTAACTAGACAGATGAACAGAGTATATACCGCTCGACCATGGTAACTAAACAGATGAACAGATTATACAATATAATAATACCGCTCGACCATGGTAACTAAACAGATGAACAGATTATATAATATAATAATACCGCTCGACCATGGTAACTAAACAGATGAACAGATTATTTATACCGCTTATAAAAACATTATTCTAACTCGTCGCTTTACCCCCCTCTGCTCGCTTCTTTTCGCCCTCAGAACTTCAAAAAGCCGTCCCCAATCCAAGCCCAATGCTGGCCCATAATGCTCGCCTCCCACGACATCGTCGGAATCGCCGAAACAGGTTCTGGCAAGACCCTAGCCTTCAGCGTCCCCGCCCTCGAGATCCTTAAAAAGTCAGTGACCTCCAAAAACGTTAAACCCAAAATGCTAGTACTAGCACCAACCCGAGAACTCGCACAACAATCCTACGAGGTCCTTGAAGAGTTTGGTTCCTGCCTCGGTCTCCGTTCAGTCGTTATATTCGGCGGAGTCCCTAAATACGACCAGACCCGCGTTTTAAAAAGAGGCGTTGAAATCGTCGTAGCGACCCCGGGAAGGTTGAAGGATCTCGTCAACGAAGGAATATGCGATTTAAGCGAAGTGTCGTTTTTAGTTTTAGACGAGGCTGACAGGATGCTTGACATGGGTTTCGAGATGGACGTGAGGTATATTATTGGAAAATGCGAGGAGAAGGAGAGGAGGCAGACGGCCATGTTCAGCGCGACTTGGCCGGCAGCTATACAGAAATTGGCGGGGGAGTTTATGAATGAGGTTACGAGGGTTTATGTTGGGTTTGAGGCTATTGTTGGAAGGTGAGGAAGAGAAGATGGAGGGTTTCAACCCGTCGTGTTGTCTTTTTTTATATTTTTTTCGATGTGATTACAAACAACGGACTAGAGTTTCTGAAACGTTGTTTTAGTAGGCAACCTTTGAAGAGAAAACCCTTGGCTGAATGATCGAAATTAGAATAAGAAAAAAAAATGAATTGAAAGTTTCGAACGTGTGTAACATTCACTCACACCATCCCCACCCACCCCCCCTCCCCCCCTTCAGCAACGGCGACGAAGTCGATGACAGCCTCTCCGCCAACCGCCGCGTCGCCCAGACCGTTGAAGTAATCGAAGACCGCGCCCGCGACGACCGCGTCAAGGTCCTCCTCGAAAAGTACCACAAATCCCGCTCCAACCGCGTCCTCGTCTTCGCCCTCTACAAGAAGGAGGCCGCCCGCCTCGAGTCCATGCTCTCCCGAAGCGGCTGGAAATGCTGCTCCATCCACGGAGACAAATCCCAGGACCAGCGAACCTCCGCCCTCCAAGCCTTCAAGGATCAGTCCTGCCCCCTCCTAATAGCCACTGACGTCGCCGCCCGCGGCCTCGACATCCCCGACGTCGAGTGCGTCATAAACTACACCTTCCCTCTAACGATAGAAGACTACGTCCACCGCATAGGCCGAACAGGTCGCGCGGGTAAATCAGGCATCTCCCACACCTTCTTCCAACCCACGGACAAAAGCCACGCGGGGGAATTACAGCAGGTCATGAAACAGGCGGGGCAAGATGTGCCGGAGGAACTCATGAAGTTCGGGAGCACGATTAAGAAGAAGGAGCATAAACTTTATGGGAACTTCGGACCGAAGGGAGGACCTATGAAGAAGGCGACCAAGATCAGGTTCGATTAAATGTTGTTTTAAGGGGGGAGTGTTTTTTACGAAGCAAAGAAACGGGTGTGTGCTTTTTTTCTTCTTCTTCCTCTCCTCCTCCTCCTTCCTCTCGTGTAAAACGTAAAATAAAATTAAAGGTTATTTTTAGTTAACTAAATTTAGTCCAAAAATCCCGACCCCAGCCAATAAAACCAACCCAACCCATCCTCCCACACACCCGCAAAACGTAACCTGCCCCAAAGTGAACCCCACCGCAACCGCTCCAACCGCTAAATAAACACTCGTAAACATAGGATAATCAACAAAAACTCTCCCAATACCATCCTCAACCCGTCCATAACCGCCATCATCGTCGTCTTCTACGCTTTCTCTAAGAATACCGACCACGGATAAACTACCTAAAACGCTTAATAAAACGCTTAAAATAATTGTGTTCCACCATTTACGACCTTTTCTTTTGTACTTTATTCTCAAACATGCAGCTGAAGTGTGGGTTCCAGGGAGTATGAGGATACCTGATAGGTTAGGTAAATTGTATGATCCGATGTCGGTGTGTGAGGTTTGACCGTAGGAGGAAGAGGAGAAGGGGCGGGAGGAACCGAGGGGGAGGGAGAGGGCGGATGTTATGGCGGTGTTTATGGAGGGGCGGGTGTGGAGGAGGGGGGAGGACTCGGAGGGGGAGATGGAGAAGTGGGAGGGGGAGGGGGGGGAGGGGGAGAAGGGGGAGGAGAGGACGGTTATGGGGGAGGAGACGACGTAGCCGACTTGATAGGAGACGAGGATGTCGCCGATTCGGGGGGAGGACAGGGAGGTGGTGTAGCCGGAGGGGGTGGGGTTAAATTTGGGGTGGGGGGGGAGCATTGATTGGGGGATTGGGGTGAAGGCGGGGGGCGGGGGGGTTAAGGAGTCAGGGATTATTTGGGTGGAATCGGAGAGTTGGATGGGGGAGCTAGTGGTAATAGTGTGCGTTGCGGGAACTAAGGAGCATATATATCATGTAGATGATTGGGGGGAGGGTGAGATTCAACTCACTCGCCACACACACAAACACGTCGTACTCACCTACAACGTCCCCGTCCTCGCCTGCACCGTCAATCCAACCAACCGTCCAATGCACCCTAACCCTGCTGTCCCCGTTCCCTTCCTTCGTTGCCATCAGCGCCTTCTCGGCATTCGTTGCCCTTTTGTTGAACAGGTAATACTCTCGGTAAGTTGACTTGATGAAGGCGTAAGTGGAGACCTTCCTGAGCAGGTGGGTCGTGGGGAAGCTCAGGTTCAGAAACGGATCGTAGGTATTGCATGCCGTAATAGTAGCCGTTGAGTGGACCACTTCACCGGAAGCCAGCGCAGCTTGAAGAGTTTTGACCGGCTGGAGGTATCGTTTTGTATGCCTCCGAACGGTCCTCATGGTGAGGATGATGGAGGTGAAGAGCGCAACGCAGCCGAACGCGAGGGTGGACAGGGGCGGCAAGGATTCAAACAAATGCAGCTGCTGCTGGTCGTCATCGTCGGAGGTTACGTTCATTTTGAAGCCCCAAATGCCAGCCCTCTCTCGCCAACAAAATTTCCCTTAATCTCACCTCCCCCAAGAGCGCTACGCCATTCATTCCTCCCTAGCAGCTCTTTCTCAAGGACCCCTTCAATTCTAGCTATTTCCCGCTCCCTCCCCCTCCCAACCGTCATACTCCTTTAAAAACACAAGATGTTAAATATCTGTTACCTGATCCTCGGCCTCCTGGCCGTGTTACCTTATATATCAGCAATAACTGTTGAAACTACTGTAAAAACTACTGGACCCTCGGTGTGTATAACATCCTCGGCCGTGGTTACGAAGTACGTTAACGTCATGTGCGAGCACAGGGGAATTCTCTACATTGGAGGACAGGTAAATATGGATCCTTTTAGAAAGCCAACCCAACAACAACACCAACCAAGCCTAACACCTCGTTTCTTCGCTCGCGCCGCCTCTTCCTCCTTTCAAAGTTCAACAGATGGGGCGCCCAAGAAGCTCGAAGTCTGGTCGGCTTGAATGCCTCCACGATGGAGGTATTGTACTTCGGCCAGATTGGCGCTCGTAGTCTGCTGGAGGTGAGGAAGACACACGCAAAACCAAGCGCAACACCCTCTCTTGCTCACACACGCCTTCGCTCGTACATACATACGCAGGATGTCAAGAATTATCCCGAGGGTAACTACCTCAGCGTCGTCAGTAGCATGCACTGCCCCGAGGACGGTAAGCGAAATAGAGCGCTCAGTACCCGTAACCCCCCCCATCCCCCACACCCCACACACACCCCTCGCCCCTAATCTAACGCCCACGCCCCACATACACACCCCAAACCCCAGAGGACTATATTTACCTAGGCGGAGTCTTCCAAAATGTTACTAAGTACACAAACGGGAACACCACCAAGTATGATTACGACTTGGTGCAGAAAGCTACTTCCTACAATGGCGACAGGTTTGATGGCAAGATAAAAGGTAAGTCGCCCACCCCCACTACCCACGAAAAAACAATCATACAACACACACGCTAACTCCCCACTACCACAACCACGGCAGCCGTTCGTGGCAACATCTTCAAAAGGATCACCCAGGGGTTTAATTTAATAGCGGGCATCATGGTTTATAAAGATCCTTACAGAAAAATCATCAAGACCGCCCAGAACGTGAACAACTTCGTGAAGCTAAACGTCAACACTTGGAATTTCGAAGAAGTGAAGGAGACTGAGGCCTCCATTGATGTGGACGGGAAGCAATTAATTCTGCCGGGCATAGTGAATGTTAATGAAACGTCCGCTGAAACCCCATCCGTCGTCAGGACCATCCTGTGCGCGAGTGCTCAAGGAGCTACCTGCGATACGATGTATCTTGGCGGGCTGTTCACCCACGTGTACGGCACCAAGGCCGGAGGGCTGGCCAAGATACAGAAAGATCCAGGAAACAATTCGAGGACCGTGACTGAAATTCTTGACACTCAAGACTCCGGCATCATCATGGGTGTGAGCCAGTACAACGCGGCAGGGCCTTTGGCCGTGGCGGGCGTCTTCGGGCCATCTCAAAAGGACGCCCTCGAAGAGGACGAGCCTAACGTGGCGTTGGACAAGTCCGTCCAGATCGTCTACCCCGATGGCCATGTCAAGTGTTTTATATCCACTGATATGCTCAGCATGGACCAGTGCCGTAGAAAGAATGCGCCAGAAAACTGTTGCGAGAAGGTTGTCGGTCCGGGACATGTCATTGCGCACGTGGCGTCCGACGAAATCGTCGTCGGCGGCAGTTTCTCCGTTTCTGGCACCATGAAGTTCGAGCCCGCCAACGAACCGCCTGCCGGGGGCGTCCCTAGCGAAAACCCCGGAGGAGGTACCAACCCTGGTGGTGGTGGAGGCGGAACTCCTCCTTCCTCTGACGACGAAGAATTGAAATCCTCCAACGAACCCGGCTACCAGAATTTCCAGAGACTTTTCGTTCCTAGGCTGACTAGCGCAGGGCGCATCGACGATGATCACGCCGAGGAGGTCAGAAAAAAGGGAAAGCTTACCGGAGGGCCCAACGGCGAGGTCATGGATATTAAGTGCATCACGAAGGAGGACGAATACAACAACTTGACCGCAACCACTGGCTGGAGGTGCACGGAGCTCTTGGTGTCTGGAAGGTTCGACACCTGGGAGGCGTTCTTCTGGAACGACACCACCATGGCTGCCGAAGTTAACGAAACTGCGACTGTTTCCTGCCGCCAGGGGATTGCCAAGCTTTACTACAACAACGAGACTACTTTGTACACGCCGATCAGTATCCACGGAACCGAAGAGAGGTGAGAACGTGCAACCCTCGTATCGACATTCATCTGTCTCCGTTGTCTCCAGGACTTCCTTGCGTAACATTGTTGCCGTCAACTCCACCACCGTTTTTCTAACGTCGACAACACAATTCCATACAACTCGCTTCGCTCATCGCAGCATCAAAATTGGGCAGGATGCGTTTCCCGACTTCAACTTCTCTTTGGTGGATGAAGAGGAGGAGACAGACGATTATCCGTCAGTCAATGTAGCTTACATGTCTAACAAGGGTAAAATATACGGCGGTGGTGAATTCGCAAAGTTCAACAATATGTACAGTTTGACGTATGACACTTTCACTGCCTTGATCGGGGCCCCGGGTGCTGACAGCGCCCCCGCCACTTTCTCGGAAGGCGACGACTTCTACGAATGCAACAAGAGGGCGGCCAATGCAACCAACAGGAGGGCGCAATTGACCTCTCAGGGGGCAGACTTTTGTTGCAAATCGGGCAGCTACTGCCCCGACGAGGCAGTCGACATCGCCTGCCCCAAGGGCTGGGGCTACCACTGTTCTTACGACACTGAGCCCACCACCTGCCTTGAAGGCTACTACTGCAAGAATGTGAGAATCTATTGCCCCCATTCCACTTATATTCGTTTTTCTAACACGCTCACGCTCACGCTCACCACAGCCCGGCACCGAGGTTATTTGCCCGAAGCGTCACACCTGCAGGAACGGGACCACTACGCCGATGCCGTGCGATTGGTGGGAGTTTTGCGAGAAGGAAGGGCTAATAAGGCCCCAAAAGGCCTCCGCCATTTTCTTCATCTTACTCATGTCCGCGACTATTTTCTTTTGGGCGTTTATTGTAGTCTTCGCTTGGAGGGCAATCATGCGTCGTGATCTTAGGAGGATGGAAAGAGAAGCAGAGTTAAGGTTCAATGCGTTCTCGTCCAACGCTAGCCTCACCACCAAGAGCGAAGCGCCGAGCGACAATTCCACCATCGACAGCGGTGGGGTGGAGATGAAGGCGGTCGGTGACGACGATGACATGCCCCCTGAAAATCCAGAGCTGGAAAATCACGGAACTTCCAGTACTATCAAGTTCTTCAATAACCCGTTCGCCAAGGGAAGGCCTACCATGCCTGTGGGCGTTCTCGAGAATTCCTTGAAAAACCTTGACGCAGAATTTGATTCTATCCGAAGTGGGGCTGGCAGGGGAAGATTATCCAGCATTTGCAGTCCCAACGTCACCTCCCGCGTCGATATTGAGTTCCGCAACATGAGTGTGATTCTAAACAACGGCCTTAAAATCCTCAACGAAGTCAGCGGGGTCCTCGAAAGCGGAACCATGACTGCGATCATGGGTCCCTCGGGCTGCGGCAAAAGCACCACCATCTGCGCCCTGACCAACAGGATCAAGAACGGCGGTAGAGTCGAGGGGAACATTCTCATCAACAACGAGAAGACCCATCTCATGACCATTCAGCACCTCATCGGGTTCGTCCCTCAAGATGACATCATGCACAGGGACTTGACGGTCAGGGAGACGCTCCGATTCCAGGCCAAGTTGAAAGCGAGCCCAAATCTGACCAGTCAACAGAGGCGAGCTTTCGTCAACGAGGTTCTTGACGTGCTCGGTCTCACCCACGTCCAGCACACGCTCATTGGCGACGAACTGGTTAGGGGCATCAGCGGAGGACAACGAAAGAGGGTCAACATCGGGATTGAGCTTATGGCCAGTCCCCTCGTATTGTTCTTGGACGAGCCTACGAGTGGCCTCGATGCTACCACCACGATGGAGCTCATTGAGAGTTTAGATACGCTGGCGAAACTTGGCTTGACCATCGCCATGGTTATCCACCAACCTCGAATGGAGGTCCTCGACAAGATCCAGAAACTCATCCTCCTCCAGAGGGGCGGTTTCCCAGTCTACATTGGCGAGACCGCCAACGCGCTGCCCTACTTCCAGAACGTCCTCGGACTTACGGTTCCCAACAACACCAGCACTGCCGACTTTTTCCTGGACGTCATCACGGCCAACCAGACCAAGACCTTCGACTACGGTGACCTCACGGAGTGCTTCATCAAGTACACCCAGAAGAAGAACGAGTTCGACGAGTTCAACCAGAGCAAACTCAGAAGTGCTGAGCTGCTCGCAAAACGAACTATTCCGAAGCCCTCCCGCCCCGGCCGCTTAGGCCAGATAAGGCACCACTTCGCCAGGAGCGTAAAGCAGCAGTGGAACAACAAGAGGGCGTTCATGATGGACAGCTTGATCTTGATCTTCGCCGGGCTTTTGGCTGGCTTCGTCGCCAAGAACGTCAACACCGGCAACAACATGACAGTATGCATCAACGGTATCATGAGCATCATGTCCGCTCTCAGGATCTTCGGAAACGAGAAGCCGATATTCTTAAGAGAGATGCAGGTGAGGCACTGCGAGGAGCGAGGAGCGACAAGGAGGTGCTGAGAACGCATGTAGCGTTTGCACTTTCACTGTGCTATAAGCCCTTTGCTAGCCTTTCTCACCCCCACCCAATTCTAATTCGTCAACGTCAATCTCCATGCTACTCGCTACGCTCGTCACAGGCCGGCACGAGCAGCTTCGCTTACTTCATTGGCAAGAGCGTGGCCAACATCCCCCTCATAATCCTCAACCCCGTCTTCTTCTTGATGTCGTTCTACAAGCTGGGAGCCCCTGAGTGCAGCTACTCCGGCCTCTACAACATAATCCTCTGCATCAACTTCTCGGCGACTGGAGCAGGTTACGCGATCAGCCTTATCACCACGCCCAAGTCCGCCCAGCTCGCCGGCGTCGTCTTCGGATTAGTCGGCCTGATGACTAGCGGGGCTAGCCCTACCCTCAAAGAGCTCCAGTCAAGTTCAGTCGGCTGGCTCATGAGCAAGCTAACCTACGGTCCCTTCGCCATGGGAGCCCTTTACTTGGAAGGTACCCTCTCCCAAAAGTCCTGCCTCGCCGTCTTCACCGAAACCCTGAAGTTCCTCGGAGACGAAAAGGGCTACATCGACTTCCCCGACACCGAAGAAATTTACAGCTTCATGGACCTCACCGAGGCCCGGAGCGCCGTCTCCCACCAGGTCTACCACAACCTACACTTCATGATGTACCAGTACGTCGTCTACATGTTAATAACGTACTTCCTCCTCTTCGTGATAGCTAAAGAAGAGGTCGGCGGAGTCTTCAACTCAATTTACTACTCCACCAGAGCGCAGATCGTAATCCAGTACCTTAAAAAAATATGGGAGGGGGACGTAGGGGGGGAGAGGGGGAAGCGGATGAGGAGCGAGAGGAAGAGGATGAAGAAGGCGGTGAAGCTGGGGAAGAACTATGGGGTCCCGAAGGGGACTGAGGCCGTCAAGGCACCGGATGCGACGACTTTCGCGAAGAGGTTTTCGAAGCTGGAATCGTCTGGAGGGGTAGGGGGGAAGACGGGGGGGGGGAGATTGAACAAGAATGTTGGGAAAGGGGGAGGGGGTAACAGCTCGAATATTGTTTAAACTATTAAAACATTCCAATCATTTCATTATTCCGTCGTTGTTCCCCCCCCTCCCCCCTCCTCCCCCCCCCCCGGTTCCCTTCAATCGTTTCCCCTTTCTCAAACTCCCGCCGCCTTCCTAACCTGTTGTTGAATCCCTTCAAAGCTCATAAAAATAACCCCCTGCCCCGGCACCACCCTCATCAACCTCGGCCCAACCCCCTTATAAAACCCTCCCACCCCTTCCTTCCCAAAAATCTGCTTAAAACAATCAACCGTACCCTTATACTGCGTAGCTTCCGTCCCTTGCATCCTCGTTTTAACCACATCAAAAGGGTTATTACCTAACGTAGAAAAACAACCCGCGCTCATCCCTCCAAACAGACTCTTCAAAGGCGTCATTTGCGTCTCCCCGTTATTAGTTACGAAAGTTTTATACTCGTTGAACCACATGAATCTCAAACCTTGGTTACTACCTTGTTTCATTGCCGTAGCTGCCGCGCCTTGGTAGACGCCTGATATGCCTTCGTTTTTAAGTATCGTCTTCATACCGGATAGGAAGGGGACGTTCATGTCGATGCATTTTGTTTTTACGGTTTCGACGGGGGCGACGATTATTAAGGCTTCGGAGACTCCGGCTCCTAGGCCGGCTAGGAAATTTTTTGAGGGGGTTAGGGCGCCGTTGGAGTCGCGGAGGCGGCCTTTTATTTCGGCGTTTAGGCTGAAACGGATTCCCGCTTTGGGGATTGAACCTATTAATGTTGGGGCTAAGCCTCTGTAGAGTCCGAGGAAGCCGTTGTTTTTAATCGTCCATTTGAAGCCGGAGGACATGGAGTTGTAGGGGAGAGGGTTTGTGGGGGAGTTTAGTTGGAGTTGGGTTTTTATGAATTCCATTGGCCAGACTGTTATGGTCTCAATGCCGCCGGCTATCATGCCGGAGACTAGAGGGACCCTGTGGTGAATGGTTTGGTTTTGTTAGACGGTACTGCAGCAGATGCAGGGTGGGTCACCTATGGAAAAACAATATGTCCATTTAATTAAGAGGCTACGGTTACTACTATAATAAATAGGCCTTCCCACGTTGTGTAATAAATATTGTCGTTCGATGAAACAATAATGCGTCATGAATGACTGTGTCGTCAGGGTAATTAAACTTACCAGAAAGGAGGAGGCCCTCGGTCGGCAGCAGGTGCTGTGGCAATCACACTTGTGTGTGCAATTTGCTGTCCGAATGGTACAGCAGTTTGCTGTGATGGCAATGGTGACCGAATGACGCATACAGGAATCGATGGAATCGTCGACATTTTGTATGTGAAAAGAGAATCGACGAAGGTGAAAGGCTGGAAAAGTTCCTAGATTTTGGAAAATATTGGTTTGGATTTTAATCTCTATTACGATTAAATGGTCAGTTTGCGCCGTGTTTAAGTCCAAGAATTCCTCCATTTCCATACGTTGTATTCGTCATTTGTAGAACAGCTTATGAAATTATGTATAAATTGGCAGTCTCCGTCCAGATTTACGACGCCCCTTTCCCGAAAGTCCTCATAATCAGTGTTTATTATAATAACAGTGACAATATATCAACGAAGAATCGAAGGAGCAATGCGTGAACAACTGACTATAAAAAGAACATATATATATTACAAACGCCCTTCCTCTAATTTGTCACATAAATTGAAGAACCTCCCTCCGATGTTCACTTTCCTTCTTTTCCCCCGCAGCTAACACCACCACTCTTATACTCTGTGACACAAATATTGTATTAACGATGATATATTATAATCTCTGCTAACACGCCTCACTCAACCAACTATTGCAATTAATACAACGCAATATAATGTCACTCAACACAGACTTCCCCCCAACCTACTCCCTCCTCAGTCACCCCCGAGGAGGACTCCCCCCCCTCGATCTCCCTCCACAGCACCCTCTCCTCCCACTGTCGCTACCTCCGTTTCTCCCTCCTCCCCCCCCTCCTCTCCCCCCTCCCCCTCTCCTCCCCCCCCCCCACCTTCCCCCCCACCCCCCTCGACACCTCCTGCTGGAACTACTGCCACTGGCTCTTATCCTGGTGTCCCTCCACCCCCTCCTCCTCCTCAACCCTCTCAATTCTTAAATCCCTCATCAGAGTATATCCGACACTTCCCACCCTCCCCGATTCCCTCGGCTACACCCCTATCCACTTTGCGGTGATGTATTGTCCTCTCCCTGTCCTTTCTTATCTCTTTGAGTTGTACCCGAACGAGTTTAGAAGGAAGACGGGGGAGGGGGGGGGTAAGGAGAAGGACGTCGTTGAGTTGAGCTATGCGGTTAGGTATAGGCCGGGGGGGACGGATGAGGTTACGATGTGGATTTATGATAAGGTCGTTAGGTGAGTGAGGTTGTTGACAGAACTGTATGTTCAACCAAAACCCTCCAAAACACAACATCTAAAACACCCAAACAACGCAAATCATACAGCATCGGCGGCAACCCGAAGAAACCCCACTTCCGCATCGACCACCCTGTTGAACCCCCGTCTCGAGAACCCTCTCCTCCTCCAATGGTGACAGAAAGGAAAAAAGTTAAAGGGTTATGGGTAGACAAGGTGTGTGAGCGTCGAAGTGCTCGCACTCAGCCAAACGTACTCGTTCGCTCAGTGCTTAGCCTAACCCAATCGTTCACGCTCGTCGCAGCTGGTGCCTCTGAAAAATTTGGAGAAGAAGTCGCCTCCCCAATCCTCACCAGCACCCACTTCAACGTTACAGAAAACTCCCTCCGACTCTAAACCCCTCCAAAAATCTTCCGCCTCTACAGAGAATGTTAACAAGAAGCGTCACCAACAGCGTCACCGAAAACTAATTCTCGAATTCCCCGACAACTGGGCCATCGAGTACACTCCCTCCAGCTCCCGTAATTTCCATTTCACGAGCCCTGAGGGCTACGAATTCACGTCCGCATCCCAAGCGCGAAAGTATTTGACAAACAATCAAGTAGAAGCTCAGGCGATGCATTGGGATTCGACGCCGATGCCGCAGTCGTTCGAGTCGTATGAGAGGGTGGGAGGGGGAGGTGGAATGGGAGTTGGACCTTGGAATTCTTCCCAAGGCAGCGGTAACTCCTTCCCTCCTCCCCCGAATACAGGAACCCTAAACCCTTACCTCCCCCCCCGTCCCTCCTCCCCGTCCCTCCTCCCCCCCACCCGCGTCCACTCCCGCTTCTCCAACGGCCCCACCTACTACCCCGGCTACATCACCAGCGTAGGAGTAAACGGTTACCTCGACATACAGTACGACGACGGGGACAAGGAATACGGCGTCCAACCTGCGAACGTACGGGCAGAAATTATGTGCGAGAGGTGCGAGAGGAGTGTGGGAGAATGGGAGGTGAGAGAAGAACGGGGGGGTGATAAACGAAGCAAGGGAATGAGGGGTTGCAGGGGTTTTTTATTCTGACATTAAGCTTCCCGTCAACGCTTCGCTCTTCGATCGGGTCGATCGCTTTAAGGGAGGGAATTATTGTTTGGAATGCCTTGACGTGGTTATGGGAATAACAAGTGAGGGTTACAGTACCAAGTGAAGGGAAACAGAAGGAAACGGAAGCGGAAGGGGAGAAGCATTTCGTCGAAGGGGAGCTAAGTTTTAACCAACAAAACAATGAAAAGACAACTTCCTTTTTTTAACACAACGAAAAACGACATTTATCCTAACACCTTCCCCTTATAATAGAGCATGACCCTCAGGGGGGGTGAAAAAAAACCATGGCGTTCCTTACGCCGGCGCTCTCTTCCTTGCTTCTTCGAGGATTCTTTTCTTGTAGGCTGCCTTGTCGCGGACGAACAGCTGGTAGGCTTCACTCTGGGCTGGACTATTAGGGTTAGGAGTGTCTAGGAGGTCTTGAATTCCTAAAAGCATCTGTGAAAAAAAACAATGAATAACATGGAACAAAACACCGAAACAAAAAAACGCGTTAGTAAACAAAAGCAACAAACAAGAGTAGATCGTCCAATAAAAACACCGCTGTCCCAATCCTAAAAACACCTTATTCTAAATGAAGCTCACCTGCTTGATCGTAATAGCTGGCCTCCAATCCTCCTCCTCATTAAGAATACTCAAACATATCGTCCCACTAGGGTAAACATTAGGATGAAAAAGCGGCGGCACGAACTTGCATTTAGGCGGCTTACTAGGGTACTCCTCCGTGAACTCCATCTGGACTTTGTAGAGGCCGCCTTCCCAGTCTGTGGAATCTTTTCCGGGGATTCCGGCTGTCCAGATCATTAGGTTTGAGGAACCGTCCCCGGAGGAGTTTGGTTTGGCGTAGAAACCGTAGGGGTGGTCCTTTCGCCAGGCTTTGCGCTCTTCGGAGAGACGGCCTCGGGCTATTCCGGCTGACATTTTGAAGGAGGGGGTTGTTTTATAACCTGAGAGGAGGGAAGGGGTGAGGATGATTGGTGTAATGATTTGATCGAACAATTATCGAGGGGAGATGGAAGCAGCAATGGCGGTCAACTTATCGAGGTGGTGGCAGCAGCCGCGCGAAGGCGTCCCCCCAAAGCGGAGGGACTCACGAGGGGCGAAAGGCATTAAATACTCATTCAAGTCGGGGATTTTAGATTATAAATGCACGAATAGCGTGAATGCATACTTGATTTGGGTTCAGCGACTTTCAGACTTGTGAAAACGGCGTGTACCTGTTCGTCAATTTTCAAATCTCTGTGAAAATCTATATACGCGCAGTAGTCACTGACGTCCCACGGGATAATATAACGGCATATACACAACTCAGGCACGGTGAAACCTAAGTTTACAGTTATCCCCCGCGTAAGAGAACCCTTCCCCTCCTTCCTTTTCTCCTTCCTGGGCAACAACAACGTCCAACTTCGATCAAGCATTTGAAAAACCCTTCCCTCCGTACTCTCACAAATAAATCCGAAATAGTCACCCACCGCTCGGTCTTCATACCACCCCCCTCCCCGAATATTTTTGAACGCTCGAACAGCGTTCTCCTCCCCCGCCCTTTCCGATGTCGTCCTCCCCTCCTATCTGGTTCGAAGGCTACGACCACACCTACAATCGCCACTACTACTTCAACACAATAACCTCCGAGTCGTCCTGGGAGAAGCCAGACAAGTACAAGCCGTACGTCGAGGAGAGCGACAGCGACGACAGCAGCTACGAGAGCAGCGACAGCGAAGGGGGGTATGTGAGGAGCAGCTTGAGCCCGAGGGGGAAGAGCTTGGAGGAGCTTTTGGAGGAGCAGCAGAGGATGAGCGAGGGGAAGGGGAGCAGTACTAAGAGCGGCGGCGATGAAGATGATGATGGTGGTGGTGGGATTGAGAAGGGAGCGGGAGGGACGCGTGAACCTGAGCCTGAGAAGGTTTCGAAGGATGACGCTGCCCCGGCTCCATCACCTGCTCCCGCTCCCGCTCCCGCTCCTGCGCCGGCACCAATTGCTTCAGCGTCGCCGTCGCCGCCACCGTCGCCGTCACCGTCAAAATCTCCCTCGCAATCTCCTTCTCCTTCGCCAGCACCCGCATCCGCACCCTCCCCCACAACAACATCCCCCATATCATTGACACAAAACACATCGACGTCCGAGAAGAATTCCCCCTCCCCGTCCACCCCGCCCCCATCCAATTCCTCTCCGCAAACCTCTCCCGAGAGCCGCCGAGCCTCCCTCTGGGAGGACAACATGCGTAAACTCTCCCTCGCCCAAAGTTCAACCAAATCCAACAAGGCAACACCTGCCAACCCCTTGCAAACCTCCAACACCTCCTTCATCACCCACCGCCAACACCCCTCCAAGAAGAAGCCCATCAGACGCCGCGTCTCCACGACCAAAAAGAAGCCCCCGGGAAACCCTGTCGCCTGGAACCAGGGCAACCACGGCCCTCCCCCTCCGCGGCCCGGCCTCTCTCGCCACGACGCCAACTCAGAACACGCCGCGGCCGCCCACGCCGTCCACCTGCACTTCAGCGAACACATCCGGGGCGACTTCATCGAGAGGCAAGAGCTCGACGTCAGGAACAGGAAGAGGGAGCTCGAGCGTCTGGAAAAGAAGGTGAGAAGCTTCTCACTCATCGCGATGCGGACGAGTTGGCTGCAATATCTAACCCAAACTTTCACGCTCGCTACTCCTCGCCAGGAAATGGACGAGATCAAAAAAGACCAGGAGGAGGCTATCAAACTCAACGTCAAATCGAAGCAGATACTCAAGGAGACGGGACTTATGAACGTCGACAAGGCCGTCTGGTTCGATAGGCTACACAAGAGCAGGGTCAACAAAATGGCGCAATTCCTCATGGGACAACGAGAAGTAGATCTGCAGGGAAATCCCGCCGGCCGTCACATCCCCACGTTCTACACCGACAAACATCACCACGAGCAAAAGAACGTAGACGTCCTCAACCAGAGGAGTCGGACTAACGCCGCGGCCCTGGTTCTCAACCCGAGGAGGTTCGGGTATTTGAACCAGGACCCTGATTCGATAAGGAACGCCATCGCGGAGGACATGCTTCTTAGCCCTCAGAATAAGACGGGGAAGAACGGAATGTTCTTCAAAAGCAACTCTGTGGGGGACTCGGGGCTGGGCATAAACATCAACGATAAGGCGTCGGTGGGGCCTTTGGCTGAGGAGAGGGATATATTCCTTCAAGCTTTCAAGAAGAATTTGAAGATGGATCAGATTAAAACGAAGAAGGAGGAGGAGTTCAGGATGAAGAGGAGCGCGGATAATAGAAGGAGCAGTTGTATAGGGATTGTAGGGGACGGCATGGGCGTAGTGAGCTTCAAGGGCGCGAAGGAGGCTGACGACTTCATCGGCAGAGGAATCGAAGAGGCTAAGGAGGTCGGGAGCAGCGAAAGTGGAATGGTCCTGGCGCTAAGCCCTCCGAAGGGGAGGCAAAACAGGAGAACGAGCACCAGTGAATTGCTGGTCAAGGGAATTGTCAAGCAGGTGGAGAAAATGTACAGGCTGGTTGGAGGTTGGCAGGAGGAGGAGGAGCTCGAAAACAAAAGGCTCAGCAGGAAGGCTTTCAAAGACCTTATGGAGAAAATGGCGTTCATGGGGGCTGTCGCTGGAGAGGAGATGTCCGACGGAGTCCTCGTGGGGCGGGCCTTCAACCTCTACGCGCACGAGACCTCTGGAGAGGTGGGGCTGGACGGGTGCATCCGGATCCTCTTGCAGGTGCTCGCGGGCCTCGAGGTGAAGGGCAGCGTGGGAGGGGAGAGCGAGGACTGGATGGAAGAAGAGCGGGAAGTGGTGACGGAAATCGGCGCTCGCTACGGAGAACGCCGGCTCAGCGCTGTCCCAGGGTGGTGGAACGACAACAAGAGCGGCATCCTTGTCAAGGAAAACATGTCGAACCAGTCCCCCGTCACCCAAAAGCCGAACAAGGAGCTCACGTATAGCCAGCTGAAACCCGTCAAGGGAGCGCACCGAAGGATGAGCACGTTGACCAGCAAGATCAGGAAGACCAATCACATGGGCAGTAAAAAGGTCCTTGAAGAGTACTACAAGTGCACCTTCAAGCCCGAGATCAACGCGCTGAGTCGGAAAATGGACGCCAAGGAGAAGGGGACGCCCGGAAAGAAGCCGATGCCAAGGACCGAAGCTTGGAAGAAGTGGGAGACCAGGAGGAAGAAGAAAGTCGAGGGAGCGAGGATAGTCCTCGCAAAGAAAGAGATCGTGGGCTGCACATTCAAGCCCCAGCTCAACAAAAAGACGCAGAAAATGGCGCAAAAGGGCAAGGCGGGAGTGAGGAGGACCAGCGTCGAGCAAAGACTGTACGAAGAGGGCTTGAAGAAGGAGATGGAGAAGAGGCAAAAGAGCAGCGCGCAAAAACGCATCCAGGGCATTCAGGAAAAGGAGTGGGAAGAGCGCGAGCTCAGGGAATTCTGCACCTTTAGGCCAGAAGTCGGAGGCATCAAGTCGCCTGACTCGACTGACGTCAAGACTGTTGGCGACGTGGGGGGAGTCAAGGAGTGGCTGGAGTTCAAGACGAAGGCGAACAGGGCAAAGGTCCGGAGAATGAAGGTAGAGAAGCAATTGAAGCTCAGGGCAAGCAAAACTAGCGTCATGGAACCGACGATTGGCTTGCTGAACGGGCAGGAAGAGGAGGAGAAGGAAGGACCAGGAAAAGAAGGGGAGAGGTCTAACCTAATTGCCTCCCCGCCTCCGGGCTACGAAAGTCACGCCAAGGAGGAGGCGCCGCCGGGCTATGACCACCACACGGGCGATGAGGCGCCGCCAGGCTACGACCACAACAGCGGTGACGATGAACTACCCCCAAGCTACGAAGCTCACACAGCCGGGTGGGAGCCAGGCACCAAGTTCTGCGAACCCTTCAACTTCAACAGGAGCGGGCCCGGCTGGGAGGCCAGGAAGGGCAGGAGGCAGGAGGGGGAAATGGCGAAGAAGAAGGAGGATGAGCAGAGGAAGGACAAGCTCAGGAAGGAAGCGCTCAAGGTGGCCAAGATTGCGAAGGAGGAGGAATGGTGGAGGAGGAGGCTGTTCGGAATCGGCGATGGAACGGCTGCAGCCTTCATCATTGAACTAGAGGCGGCGCAAGGGGGCATCGATAGGCTCGCGGTCTACAGGGGAGAAGACCTTGGCCTGCTCGTCACCGAGTACGGAGACATGAGGGGACTTACAGACGACGGAAGGAGGGAACTGCTCGCTGCTCTGGAGGAGAACATGGAGCTCGTGCTGGAGGAAGACGAACAGGAACGATATGAATATGGAGAGGACATGGAAGATGAAGGGGCTGAGGAGGACGGAAACGATTTACTCGTGGAGGATCTGTAACAAGTATGTGATAATACCTTAAATTTTCAAAAGAATTATAGTGTTTGGTTTTTGGTATTCGGGTCCCGTGCGGATTGGTGAAGATAAGTAATTCAAAATAATGCAACTTTCGTCCGTCAATTTTCTCTCTTTTTCTCCTCCTTGCTGCAAAGGAGCGATAAAGCTCCTTTGCAGCTACCCCATTTTCCAAGCAACACTTTAAAGAAGGTTGAAGCGATCCTTTTCTCACCGCTGTAAACCTCTCCTCCCTTGGGGTACCGTGGCCGGCTCTGTTTCAGGCAGTTGTCCCCGCCAACTCGTTACCCTTGCCTAATTCCCCAAAACATACTGTTGGGGTGCTCAAGCTCGAACACTAAAAACCTTCTGAGGGTTTCTCCGTTGCGGGTTTAGGGTCAAAACCATGTCATCAGCCCCCGGAAGTCCTGTTCCGGCCTCTGGGTCGCCCTCGCCCACACAGCGTCGTCGAGCAGTTGTACAGGTTCCACTAGCAGACCCCGATGCTGCTTCGATTCTCTCCTCTCAGTCAGAGATCAACCTTCTCGCCGCGTTACAAGACGACAGTTCGAAGCCAGCCGGCGGCGGTAAGAGGGGTGGTCGGAGAATGACGGCCGCACAGAAGCGACAGGCCAAGAGCGACGCAATCAAACGCGAACTCATGGAGCTCAAGACGGAGATAAAGCAGAGGGGCAAAATGACCATCGATGAGAGGGCTGAGGTTATTAAGTCTACAGTCGAGAAGGAGGTGAGGCACATTTTGGCCGTTGTGGTGCTGAAATCGGTGATTCTACCAAAATCTAACGCTTTAACTCCCGCCCCCCTTCACCCCCTCACCCCCTCACCCCCTCGCCCCCGACCCCTCCAGATTGAAAAAGAACACCACATCCCCTTCGAGCCTCCCCCGGTCAATGTTAAGTTTCCAGAGCTGAACACCTCCGATGCTACTTTCCCCGCCTACCTGAACACCGTGCAGTACCACCCAACTTCTCCGGCTGCCCCTTACTACCTGTACCCTAACCATAGCCACGCCTATGGAAATCCTAGTCCCACCCTCGACCTGTCCCACTGGCACTTGGACGACATTAACTTGAGGGATATCGTCGAGAACAACGAGGAGTACACGACTCTAAGCATTGAGAACACCATCCACTTCTACGACAACCGACTGAAGATGTTCGCCTCGAGTTCCTCCAAGCTTACCTCTCTGTTCCTTCCTAGCCTACCTAAAATATCTCCCTACGGCATCAAATCCTTTTTTGAGACGTCTCAATGCCAGCTGATGCACCTGGACTTGTCGGGTAACCCTCAACTTGACGACTCCTCGCTCCTCATACCTGTGAAGTTCTGCAGCGCTACGCTGACGACTGTCAAGGTCCATCATTGCACCCCTCTCACAGACATGAGCGTGGGGACCCTGGCGTCCTGCCCCAACTTGGTTACGCTCGAGGCCTCTCACTTGCCCCACATCACGGACCTTTCAGTTTCGGCAATTATGCGAAAGTGTCAGGGCTTGAAGCACTTGAACATCAGCCACAACAAGGGCATCATAGGAACCTGTTTCGTTGGAAAGTCGGGAGGCGGTTTGACGACCGCCAATGTTCACTCTCTCGAGCATCTGGACATATCCTTCTGCAAACACCTCGTGGAGGGAACCCTCTACTTCATCGGTGCTGGTCTGATTGACCTTGAAACGTTGATCATAAATCACTATACCGCACTGAGGCCGAACGAGGTGGAATCCTTGGCGGCTTCCGCTGCCCAGCACTTGCGACACCTTGACTTGAGCGCGTGGGATATTTCTGAGAAGCACTGGGAGCCTACGAACGACGACGAGGATAAGAAGGACTTGGAGCCAGACGACGGTGGCGGCATACACCCGGAGAACTTGGTGGTAATGAGTCACACGCTGACTTGCCTCCTCACTTTGAACCTGAAGTGCTCAAAGCCAGACTCGACGCTCACTGCCTCCTCGATTGCGGCCCTCTTCCGGATAGAGACCCTTTCCGACGTCAATCTGGGCTACAACACGCACGTTTCGGACGCTGCATTCAACATCCCGAGTCCCAACGTTGCCCTGAAACATTTGAGAATTCACGGCTGCCACAACGTTACCAACCAAACCCTCAAAATTATTGGTACGAACTTTCAGTCCCTTGAAACTCTCGACGCGCCCGACACCGAAATGCTGCATACGGAAAAGCTGCTGCGGCCGACCGAAATATGGAAGCTATTCAACAACCTTGCATACGTTGACTTCAGTTCCTCGTATAAGATCGACGACGACTTTGTGCTTCCTCTGGTAGTCAATAACCCGGCGCTCGAGACGCTGATCTTGGGCAAGCTTGACGAAACAGAAATGGGCATCGTGCATCCTTCTGCATTCACGACTAAGACGTTCGTCCACGTCGCTCAGCACTGTAAGCAGCTCAAGTCCCTGTCGCTGCTGCATTCGCTCAACTTTGGGAATTTCCACTCTTCTGGAATTCACCACCCGCCTCCCGGATCCATCCCCAACCTACAAAATCTGAATCTCTCTGGCCACAAGCACCTGACGACTCAGAGCCTGATCCACATGTGCCACACTGGTCCCCATCTTTTATCTCTCAAGGTGTCCATGTGTCCGCAAATTCAACATTCGTCCAAAATTTCGAATGTCCTCGCGCAGTCGTACTGCTACATTGCGGTGTCGCCCCCGCCGTTCAGCGGCTTCGAGGCGACCAATGATATGTCGTCACTGTACTACCGTGACGCTTACTTTGCCCGGATCCAGCTAGAGCGGGAGAGCGTCGCTCTCATCATGAAGAACTACAAGTGCTGGAAGCGAAACGTCCTCTGGCGATGGTGGAGCAGCGCCAAGAAAATAAAGAGAGCCTTCCGGGCCTACAAGTTCAAGGCGAGTTGCAGGGAGTACGTGAAATTCACGACCAAGTTGAAGAAGAAGCGGGCCAAGACGAGGGCGCGGAGGCAGGAAATCTTCATGAGGATGTTCCTGAAAATCAAAAAATCGGCCATAGACATTCAAAGGATCTACAGGGGTCACGACGCACGCTGCGTTGTGAATCTCATCCTAGACGAAATTGACGCTTCGACTGCGATTCAGGCGGCCTGGAGGGGCGTCCGCTGCAGAATGGAAGATCACATTTGGATCAAGAGGAAGAAGGCGGAGTTGAGCCGCCTCGAGGACCTCATCGAGAGCGGCGTGTTCTTGCCGAAGCCCTCGGACCCATTTGAAATTGACCCGCGGATCCGCAAAGACATGCCTATCCTCCGTGAGAAGGTGCAGGAAGAGATGGAGAAGGAGCCCCCTATTACGTTCAACAAGGATCCCCAGCCCCGACGCTTCGATGTAGAGCCTTACGTCGAGCTGCCCTTCGACCGCAAGCTTCCGATATACGGCGGAATCGAGAATGACGCTTACTCGATGGACCTCGAGGGGAAGAAGGGAGTGCACGTCTTCGGCGGCAGCTTGTGGCCTCCCGGAAACCTGATAAAGGCCGAAAACGAGATGGCCGACTTCTTCGACCCGACCAAGACTCACTACCAGAATTACTGCGCGATGCTGGAGTCCAAGAACGACCCCAACTACGACCCTTACAACCCAATGCCGGACCACGTACCCCACCCAAAGTGCACGCTTTGCTCCAAGAGGTACATGAGTCTGACCTGCACCCAGTGCTGCACGAGCTACTGCGTCCAGTGCAGCAACCACGTCCACTCGAAGCCAGCGAAGAAGCACCACACCGTCGTGCAGTACCACCACCAGTACCAGAAGCCCCAGCGCGACGAGGGCATTATCCCTCACATCAACTCCGCGAAGCTCGCGAGCAAGAAGATGCTCGCGCTGACAGATATGGCCCAGAACGATGCAGAGCTCAAGAAGATCGAGGAGGACAAGGAACTGGAGCGCGAAATGGAAGCGGAGGAGGAGGAGGAGCGGCTCAGGGCCAAAGAAGCCGCAGCAACTGAGCAAAGGCTGCACGACGCCGCCAATGTTTTGCAGGGCTTCGCAGTGCATTGCGTGCACCGGGGCAAGATGAGCAAGTACATGGAGGCGCTCTCGAAGGCCGTTGTGACGCACGACCTCGAAGAGCAGATTCAAACTACGGAAATTGTAAAGATTCAGAAGATTTTCCGCGGATTTTCCGTGCGGCAGTACTTCAAGTCTTGGAAGTGCGACGTGACTGCGTTCCCGGCTCTTCCTGGAGGAAAGGAGATTGCCGCGAAACGAGTCGACGTCGATTTCGCCAACAGGAGGGAGTACGAACGTAGCGAACAAATAGAGACTGTTGACGAGCTCAAGGAGGAGCTTCAGGAGATGACGGATGTCGAGTCCGACTGGTGCCACAAGGAAATGGAAAAGTACGAGGGGCTCCTGGATGTCTACAAGAAAAAGGCGAAGGTGTTGGAATCCGAAGAGGCAGTGTTGCGAGCCGAAACCGCCAAACTGCAGGTCAGGTCCATGGCGTACCATAAGAAGAGCATGGAGATGAAGATGCACGGGGCGAGGAAGACGCACAATACCAATTTGATTGACAGCATCAGAACCAGTTTGCGGTGGCTTCTCGGGCACCTGCGCCAAACAGTCAGGAGGAACGTGCAGAGCAAGGTCCAATCCGGTTGGGTCGCCAAGCACCTGAGGTGAGTGAGGAGCTGAGAATGCGTCAATTTTGTTTTATTACGTTACGAGGCCGCAATCACCGCTGATTTATTCTAACTCGTCGGTTCGCTCGTCGCAGATGGATCGATTCCGAGACGAAGATTTTGAAGAGGCTCCTGAAGTTCGTCAAGGCCAGGAACGAGGTCGTTAAGGACGATATCGACACTCACTACTACAAGGAGTGGCTCGTGCAGGCCGAGGAGAAGATTGTCAAGCGACTTGTCACGTATGACACCGAGCAAGAGAGCATTCTGGAGAGGACTCTTTTCCGCCTCGGGGAGGAGAAGGAGCACGGCAAGGGTGACCGGGACAACGTCATTGAGATTTTGAGAATCCTTCACTGGCACAGGCAGTTCGATGCCGAGAGGGTTGGCAGCGAACTCGTCAGGATGACGTGCCAGCCGCAGAGCGACGAAAGCCTTATGCACTTGGAGCGCTCTGCGAAGTGCAAGGCCAAGCAGCAGAGGCTGGTTGAAGAAGTTCTTCCGGGGCTGATTCAGAGTCTTGGGCACAGCAACGGCGAAGAGGACGCCCTCCTTGCCCAGGTGGTGGTCTTCAAGAAGGATGAGAAGGGGCTGTCTCGGCACAACATCAAGGAAATCCAGGCCGTGCTCAAGGATCCGCCCAAGGCAAGGAGAGTCTTCAGCGAGGAGAAGTGGATGGATATGTTCAGGAGTCAGCCTTGGCTGACCCGGCAGAACGCCGAAGAGGGCAGGCTGGACGACATAAGGAAGCAAACGAGGAAGAATTTAATGAAGAGGAAGGCAATCCTAGAGAAGCAGCGCAAGGAGGTGGAGCTCGAAAAAGAGGGGGTTGCGGAGCAAGAGAAGAAGATTCTAGCGTTGTACGAGCAGGCAGACGATCCGAAATTAGATAGCGAGCTCGAAAAGAGAAATTTGAGGACGGAGGCCGAGAACATACGACAGGAAATTGACGCTGACGCTCAGAATAAGTTGAGGAGGGAAGAAAAGCTCAAGGAGGAGGAGGACAAGCTTCAAGCGGAGATTGACGCCCTCGACAAGGACCAGAGAGAGGCAGAAACTAGGCTCGCGAAACAGAAGGATGCCATCGAGGCGTTCAAGAATTCCGAGCTCAAGGAGGATGAAATCATCATCGAGCAGATCAAGAAGGAGAAGGAGCAGATAGAAAAGGAGGAGGAGATGATGAGGAAGAAGGAAGATATTCAGGGCGAGGAAGCGACCGCGGGGAGGACGAGCGGTGGCCCTGAATTTTTGCAAGCCAAGGCAGCCCTTGCGAAGAGGAGGCAGGAGCTTGAGGAGAGAGAAGAGAGGTTCAAGGAGGCGATGGAGAGGAGGGAGGTGTACTACGCGAACGCGACTAAAGAGGCCGAGGAGGAGGTGAGGCACGAGGACGTAGCAACTTTTACGAGGGTTGCAGTGTCATCGCTCACAACACGATTCTAACTCGTTAACATCAACTTGCAGCTTCGACAGCGGAAGCTGAAGGACCTGCAGCTGGACATTAGGGAGAGGAAGTTGGCCGTGCTCAAGGCCCAGAAAGAACTCGAGGAACAGCTTGCGGAGGAGGCGAAGGCGGAGAAGGAGGCCGAGGAGGCAAGAGAGAAGGCGAATTGGCAGGCGAAGCAGGCCGACGAGGACATCCAAAACCTGGGCGTGGCGGGGATGGGCGCGGATGGAAGGAAGAAAAAGGGCATAGCCACCACGGTGAAGCAATTCCTAAGGAAGAAGGCGGGGACGAGGGACGATCCGGAGGAGCTGCAGATGGTCAGCACCATCAAGAAGAGGATGAAGGTCAAGGGTGGGCAGGTCGAGGCCATCAGGCACATCAAGTTCACCGTCGGGAACCACGAGACGGACGACTTCACCGCCAAGCAGAGCAAGCTGCAGAGCGAGGGAATGCCCTTCTTCAGAAGGATCGGGAGGGAAATTGGTCTGCACGACCAGATCGTCATTTGGGTCGAAAAGACCGTCGATCAGGAAGAGTTCCTCACCGATTTGGAGCTTGCCCACACGGATCCCGAGAACCCCAACTACGTCAATTTGCTGGAGGAGGGTTGGGAGAGGAGTGGGCACCCGAAGATGAGGGGCGAGAGCCCCAATGATCCCTTCTTCTGCGTCTGGTTTTACAAGGGCGGCGAGAATTCTGAAAATCTGCCCATTGGCGATTTGAACTTGAGCTACACCCTGGGGGAGGAAGAGGAGCTGACGCGCGAGGGCTACGAGATGATCGATATAAGCTTCGTGGAGTTCGGCTTCGGAGACATGAATCTGTGGATCAGGAGGGTGGAGAGGTACGTCCGAGGGTCCGATGACGAAGTAAAATTACGAGGACGGACGAACCCTATTATTTCTAACTCATTAATGCCTATTTTCTCTCTTCGCAGGTCCTCCGTCCCCACCTTTGCCAACAGCGCCCACGTTGCCAAGGAGCTTCACGAGTGCAGGAAGATGCTGAGCAAGAATCCCGACGACACCAACCTCCAGGATATGGAGGAAAAGCTGTTGAGGAAGCTCCACGCCGCCCAGGTGCACGAGGACGAGAGCAGGGAGAACCAGGACAACCCGATCAAGTACACGATGGAGTTCCTCGCGTTGAATCCCGCCGAGCTGGAGCAGCTAATCACGTACTTCTCTTACATAGACCTGGATCGCGACGGCTTCATCTTGATGGAGGAGTTCTGCGAGTGGCTGAACCTGCCCATGAGCGACTACGTGTCGCACATTTTCAACCTGACCGGTGCGCTGGACGACCACAAAAGGCTTGACTTCGGAGAGTTCATCAAGGCCATCGCTACCTTCGCCATGCTCCAGGGGGAGGAGGTCCTGAAGCTGCTGTTTGCCATATTCGATCCCGACGGAGAGGGCTTCATCACCAACGAGCAGCTGCTCGAAATCCTGTCCGTCCTCAACCCCTACGCGAGGGGCAGGACCACGCGTACGCTGAAGGAGTTCGATTTGCCCAAGACCGACAAGGTCACCTACACCATGGTCAAGAACCTGCACATCGGCTACCCCAACATGTTCCACCCGGCCTTTCACTTTCAAGACATCGTCCGAAAGAAGATCTTCGGCCTGCCCTGGTGGGAGAGGAAGCTAAGGAAGTACATGGCCACGAAGAACAAGCTCAGGAGCGCGCAGATGACGTCGCAGCAAGTCGACAAGGCGAAGGAAGTTCGAGAGGAGAGAAGAGCAAGGAAGGCTGAGAGAAAGGTCAAGCGCATCGAAATGGCGAGAGCCGACAAGAGCCAGTTCGTCAGGGCGCTCTACATCGCCAAGAACGTTGCAGACGCGCTGATGCCCGACATAGACATTGGAAACGGCAAGAGTATGAACGTCTTCACGAATTTGGAGGAGGAGGAGATGGAGAAGAAGCGGAAGGAGGAGGAGGCTAACTTCTAGCGTGGATTTTTGGTGTGGGTGTGGGTGTGGGTGTGGGTGTGGGTGTGGGTGTGGGTGTGGGTGTGGGTGTGGGTGTGGGTGTGGGTGTGGGTGTGGGTGTGGGTGTGTGTAGCTGTGGGGGTGTGTGTACTATTATAATATGTTAGAATGTTACATTATTTGCGAAATCACTTCTTGCTTAGTTTTACGTTAATTTTTATTTTCAGTTTTAGCTGTTTGCACCTTTTGAAGCATTTAAATATCAATTTTTTCACTTACAGGCCCCTTATAGGCCCCTAAGAGGAATGATTTGCCATTCAAAATACAAAAAAGTGATTCCAAAAAATCGAACACTAGAGATTCCAATTTGTTCCAAAAAAGGTCTCATACATTCTTTATAATCATAATATTCCAAATATCGTCCTTATATTGTTAATAAAGCTATTTATCACTGATTTTTATTGTGAAAATTGGCCTTATTGAATTTTTTGAGATTTTGATACTGTAAAATATCACTGAAAGGTCTTAAGGTGAATAATATGAACGAAATTGACCACAAATATTCCTTTGTCGCGAGATATGGAAAATTTTTGAAAAAAATACAAGGAGACATTTTGTGACGTTTCGGTGCAAATAATTCATTGCGCGTTGCAAGCGCCTCTAGTTAAACTCTTTTTTAATCATTTTGAACTTTATCTTCCGGTCAAATCTTGAAAGAGGTTGACTTTCTACGTCTCTGGCGGCGCCTCCGGCACCTCCGCTACTGCTGCTCTTCCTCGGGCTGGGCGGCGGAAGGAGCACTGCTCCTCCCCCGAGCTCGCGCTCGAACTTCTCTGCCCTCCCCAGCAGCTCGCTGAGTGAACTCTTGGCCTGCACGAGCTTGTGCAGCACTCCTCGAAGGACTGGGGCGGATTCTTGCACTTCCCCTCGTTCTTGCGTTTCTGTCAGCGCATCCAGCCACAGCTGGATCTTCTTCGCGCGGTGTTTCTTAAGGGACGCCAGGGATGATTTGAGCGTCTCCTCGAGCGCTTCTCTCAAACCCTGTTTCTCCTCATCCCCATCACCGTCACTGTCATCATCCCCGTCACCATCTTTGTCATTGTGGAAGCCACCAGCCTGGGTGGACAGAAGAGTGTTGATTTCCACCACATGGTTGTTGCGCAAGTTCGAGAGCAATTTCTTGGCGCGCTCCTCGTTCTTACGTCCAGCTTTCTCTTCATCTTCGTCGCTCCCATCATCATCTTTATCTACCTCCCAGTTCACATTATCATCGTCGTTGTCACTATCATCATCATCATCATCGTCATCATTGTTATCACCACCACCACCACCGCCACCATCACCACCGCTACTACCGCGCCGCAGCCTCGGAAGGATCAAATTAAAACACTCATTCACCTCCGCAATCAACTTCGAAACCTCCTCCACCTCCTCATCAACCTTTTCTACAGCCTCCTTCACTAACAAAATCCTTCTCTCCCTTGCCTGTTCGCTGACCCTCGCCAGCCCAGCGCCCAACACGACCCCTACTCTGTAAAAAAAGATGTTAGTAAAAATAATCCCCCCCCCCTCACCCACCCCCCCCACTCACGCTCACCTGGCACTAGAATTCAGCGAAGACGCCATCCTCTGCTCCATGAGCCTCCTCGCGACCGTAAACCTCGGATTGCTGCCAAACTGTTCGTCAAGCATGACCAAGAGCTGCATCACAGCGGTAGCCAGCTTCTGGCTCACGTCAACACCACGATCAACGTTGCTGCGGTCCTCGACGCCAACGCCACTGACCGCACTCTCCACGAGCCTCAGACAGTGAGAGGGATCTCCGCCGCCGGAAAATTCCTCACGGCACGACACGCTCCGCAACAACAGCGAGTGCAGCATCTGAGCCGACCGGACGCGGAGGTCCCACGCGAGCTCCGCCGAGGTCGCGACCTTGCAGAGGTGACGAACGCACCCCAAAAGGGACTGAGAGTGTTCACGACATATTAGGAGGAACTTTTCTAAAGCGGCAGATGCGTGCTCACTGGACGGCGGAGTCTGCAGACACTCGACGTACGAGTCGGTGATCACCGGCGGCACGTCCTTGATCTTCTTCTTTTTCTTCTTCGAGCCGGCCGGGCCGGGCTTGGTTTTCTTCGTGGAGAAAGCGGAGGTGGAGGCTGGGTTCTTTGAGGCGTTGAAGGAGCGCTTCATGACAAACCTACACTAACTAAATAGATCGAGCGGAAGAATGCAAACGGCTCGTTATTATTGAGCGTAGGAAGAGATAATTTACTATGAAATCTTCCTTCACTTTCCTCATTTCTCGCCCTAGAAATCCCATCGTAGGCGGCATGCTAGCTCGGATCATACAGTTCCTCGTGGTACTTGCCGCTTCTACCATAGGCATCACGATATTCCACGCAAACGCCAACCCTGATGTCAAATCGGCCTCCCTCACGCCCGCTGTGGGCAAAGTCAAGGGCCTCAATATTGTCGTCACCGGAGGGTCATCTGGCATCGCCTACGAGGCCATCCACATGTTTGTCGAGAGGGGAGCGACTGTATATTTGACCAGCCGCTCGCCTGACAGAGCTCGAGAGGCTGCAACCAGGATCAATGAAGAAGCCAAGACGAAGGAGTGCCCGATGGGATATGGCGACCCTGTCGGAACCGCAGTCGGGCTGGGGTTGGACCTCACCGACGGCACTAGCATAGACGCTTTCACCAAATCACTCTCACTTGCTCTGGGGGACGAGAAGCTGGACATCCTAGTGCTGAACGCTGGTATGGTATATCCTCCAGATTTCGAAGGCGAATACTCAGTGACCCTTGCTGAAAATGCGCCACCGGTCGACAGGCAGATAGCGGCAAATCACCTCGGCCACTTCAAGCTCGTCTCCAACTTGAAACCAAAGCTCACGGAGAGCAGGATCATCATGACCACTAGCGTTTCTCACTGGCTGGGCACCTCCTTCGCCGAGGACGGTGTGACCGGTGCCGTCCCACAGAACGCAGGCCCTTGGCCCGTTCGAGAGGCTTATTCTCCGCCCGAGGTTTTTGGCTTGTACGGAGCAAGTAAATTGCAAAACGTGCTGTTTGCTTTTGCTTTGCAGAGGAGACTTCCTGACTCCACAGTCGTCCTCTTCACACCCGGTTTCTGCTCGACGAAGATTGGAAATTCCGACCGAGCCGAGGGACTGTTCAATGTTTTGGACTGGATTCCTTTTACTAACACGGCGAAGCAAGGTGGCGATATGCTGCTCGCCTCGGCGAAGGTCAGCAAGGAGGAGTCAACGGGCAAAATCCTCTTCCCGTACTGGCTCGCCGAAGGCGCAGGTGATTATCTCGGCAATGGCCTGCTTCGAGGGATGTTCCACAACTTTATTCAAGAGTTGTTGCTCCAAAAGTTCTCCCAAGGCCGGGTATACGCTTCACCCGCAAAGTCCATAGCGTACGATGTTACTCTCCAAGACAAGCTGTGGGAGTGGAGCGAAAAATCGGTGACACCAGCATAAAAGATAGAAACCGCTTTTAAATACTAAAAACAAAAAACTGAATTCCTTCCATTATTACATTGCTTGCACGATTCCGCCATTCCAACCTACCAAACAACCATACATTTTAAACGTAAGGAAATCCGTGGCCGGTGATAATACTCTGAGTGGCAATTCCTCCGAGGGCGATCATTGCCAATCTTCCGTTCTTGAGCTCGGCATCACGCTTGGTGTCGAATCCGTCCTTGCTAGCGGGGGCAAACCAGCGCCACCCGTAGTCCCCAGGCTCCCTGAAACCGTCACCCATTGCCTTGGTGGCAGGCGCAGTCACCAGCAGATCCCAGAGGCCGATCCAGAGCAGCAGCTGGTACATGGGCCCGGTCTTGAGCAGAGCGTCGTGGATGTCAATGGTCTTGGGGATGGCGTCGAAGCTGTACATATCGCCGGGGATGCGCATGAAGTCGGTGGCGACGAAGCCCAAGACCGCGATCATGGCCGTCCTTCCGTGGCGGAGCTCGCACTCGCGGAACCAGGGCACAAAGGGAGGGTAGGCAGCGGCGAGGCCGAGGGGGTCGAAGTCGAACCTCTTGCCACGGAAGTCACTGTTGCCAACATACTTGGAGTCATCGAAGATGTTGTACCTCTCGACAGCGGCGGGCGCGGCAGCCTTGGGCTCGGGCGCGGCGGGGGCGTCCTCAGGCACCTCGGCTGCCCGCAGGGAGAGGGGGGCGCGGGTGGAAAGGGGAGAGGTGAAGGCGGACGCGGAGGCCACAAGGGAGAGGAGAGCAACGAGCTTCATGCTGCGATGGGGAGGGGCAGGCGCGGGAAAGAGGGTGAGATGAGAGTCGGGGCGAGGCGCGAGCGCGTAGCTGGTCATATTGGGATAGAAACAGCAGCTTTACAAATCACCACCGCGAGGGCTCGCATTGCGGACCTAATTCAACAAAAAAACAAAACTGCCGCGTATTGTGCACAATACGGAGCCAAAAGACGCAGACATTACTCGGTCATTCCCCGATCGAATATCAACTCAAACGTGTACCCGAACGTGAGACTCACTTTGCGATCTCCGAATAAATTACCTCACAAGGGTGTTGATGAACAAATCCTGCCAATTGCCAATCGATTGTAAGTCATGTAGTCTACGCTTCGCCCAACCTTCGGTAGCAGTAGTAGCGACAGGGACCGGCATACCCTCCATTCGGAACCGTGCGCTTCTAGGCCCTTCCGTGGAAGTTTTTAGCTCCATCAAGCAAACCCAAATCGAGGTCGTGCACACACATTTTGTTTGTCCTGATTTTGCGCCCCTACCGCTGCGTTCCGCCGCCCGGCTAACCCCACTCCCTTACAGATCTCATGAAGAGTGTAGTTTTTGCCCTGCTCGTCGCTGGCGCCGCCGGCTTTGCCCCTCTTGCCCCCTCCCGCATTGTCTCTTCCTCGTTGAGGAGCGATGCTGCCGCTGATGTAGCCGATGTCATGGTCGAGGAGCCTGTTGAGGTGAGGTTCCGTTACAGTCCCCTACCGTTCTTCTCGGGTGCTCTCTAGCGCCACGTTTTTCGCAATGAATGAATGCATAACCCATAACCCACCCTAAAAACCTCCTCCTCTCCCCCCTAACAGGCCGCTGCCCCGGCTTACACTCCCCCCGCCATCCCTGACGGTTTCTGCCGCGGTTACGTCGGAGGAGAGGGACCCGAGCCAATGATCATGCCCGGCTTCGGCACCTCCAAGAACTTCGACCCCTTTGATTTCTCTGGCCGCGCCCCCGAGTGGGTACCCTGGTTCAGGGAGGCCGAATTGAAGCACGGAAGAGCTGCCATGCTTGCCACAGTCGGGTTTGTCGCCCCCGAGCTCTTCCGCATCCCCGGAGAGCAATTCTCCAAAGGTGAGATTGATGCTTTGGTCACGTATTATAATAAAATAAACTGTATACATAATGATAATGCCATGCGTCCTGTCACGCTAACTGACCCCCCCCCCCCCCCCC
>BRXX01000130.1:40054-60537 GCA_030267905.1 Triparma verrucosa | reverse complement strand
CCCCCCCCCCCCCCCCCCCCCCCCCCCCCCCCCACGCAGCCGCCATCCCTAACGTAGTCCAAGCCCACGACGCCCTCCCCGACAGCATGATCCAGATCATCGGATGGATCAGCCTTCTCGAAGCCTGTTCTTTCGCCGCCCTTGCCAACATGGACGGATACGACCGCAGGCCTGGAGATTTCGGATTCGACCCCCTCTCGCTCTACCCCAAGGACAAGGCGGGACAGGAGGAGAGGCAGCTTCAAGAGCTGAAGAACGGGAGACTGGCAATGATCGCGATCGGTGGCATGGTCACGCAGGCGACCATAACGGGTCACGGATTTCCCTACGTTTAGGCTCGAGGGGGTAGTTTCTTTGACTTGACCAATCACACATTTTCGAAAGAAACGATAAGAGCGCTTTTTTCTTCACAAATTCCCTGCTTATTTTTGTTTCTTTTTTCCCTTTCTTTTTTTCTATCCCAGTTGTGAGACCCTCCTCAACATCCCACAAAATACACCTCACCCAACCAAACCCTGCCACGCACACCCCACGGCACCGCTTTAGCCCCCCCCCCTTTGCCACCTCAACCAGCCGCACCATCCTTATCAACACTCACCGCGCTCAATCCCCCCATAAATCCCCATAAATCCCCCCCTCCCCGGATAACGTCCCACCCTCTGTGCACCTTACCCCTCTCAAACTTCCCTCCCTCGCCGCAACCCAATCTGTTCCTAATATACCTCGATCAAAGCACGAAAGCGCAATAAAAAATGACAAAAACTGCGGCCGTACCGGTTTATAAACAGTTCCTTGACCCGTTCGAGCATGAGCTACCCGAGCCCGATAAGTCCAAGCCAAACCTTGAAAATCTAGTACCTCCCAAGCCGTCGACCATGACGCCAAGCGCCCCCGCGGAGACGAGTCCGTGCCCAGACTTGATGAATCTAAACATCCAAAATCGTCCCGAGGCGTTCAAGAAGTACATGTATGAGTCTATGCTTCGAGGGAGGGAGAGCAGTCATACGCACGCAATAGGCTTCAAGCTAGACGGAATAGAAGATTCCTTGCGCAAGGAGATCGACAGTCTCGTTAGCTTTCGCGAGGAGCTCGACATATTGCGCGGATTTATCTTCGATGAACTGAACAATTATCCCTCCCCCCTGCCTCGAGCAAACTTCGACCGACCCAACACTCCCGTGGAGGCATCCGAGGACCTCTTTGATCGCACCCAACCCTTCTACAAGAACGTGGTGCTCCCTGCAGTCTTGGACGACGTCAACTTCCACATGTCCGAGATAAATGTCCTCATATCTCTCATGTGTCAGATTTTACATGACATGGACGAGCCCACCCACGAGATGGCGGTCAAGCCTCCTCAGCTCCTGACCCGCCGGCATTTTGCCACGTACGTCAAGTCCCTCCACACTGAGAAGCCCCGCATCGTTATACCGCCCAAGGTTTCTAGCCGCCCCCCGCCCACGTATTCCTACCTGTACGACCTGACCCGCTCAATCAACAACGTGCTGGATGTCGGAGGCTTCCGTCACTACGTTGAAGGAACGTCATGCAACCCTGACAACTTCTTGAAAGAAGCCTGGAGAAAAGGTCTCGCCAATAAAGAGCCCCCGGACCCGAACTTTCAGTGTTGGTGGCGCGCCTCTTCCGGTTATGGTTCCGGAGAATCCGATTTCAACTTCGACTACTGCTCCCTGTCCCCCGTCCACTATCAGAATTACCTCAGCGACAACACCGTCATCTCCAACTTCGAGTCGAACGGAGAATCGGGCCATCCGAACTTTTACCCCGACTACCAGACGAGCGTCGACTGGAGCAGCTCCATGATGTCAAACGGCCCCGAGGGCCTGGGCAAGAGTATTGTGCCGCTATTTGGGGAAGTCGTGGTGCCGGATTTTAACTTCAAGTGGGAGCTGTCGACCTCTGCCCAACAGGAGCACAGGTTCACCCCGTCGAATGGAGTCCACGGGGTCAGGACCGCTGCCGTCTGCGGCGGGCTGACCATTCCCACCGCCGTACCTTCTCCGCCCTGCTCCGGGGTGGGAATCGGCGGCGTGATCGGTAGAATCATGGCCAGGTCCGCAGAGAAGGCGAGAAGTCGGCGGCTTCGATACCTTATTCTGATGGTGCGAGGCCACGCCGTACATAGAATGGCAGGCCGGCGGCGGCCGAAGAAGAAGAAGACCTCCACTTCGAAGAAGACCAAGCGACCCAGGGCCAGCTCTGCCGACGAGGATCTCAAATCGGCCTTCGACAAAGGCATCATTGGACGCGCGCAGTCGATCGTTTATAACACGGCCTCCCGCGCCTCCTCATTCCTCCTCAATCGCGCGGTTCGCCCCGTCTTCGACTTTTTCAACACCAATGTATGGTACAGCGTTCTGGACCTCCTACAAGGCTTGGATAGAATTGGGCCAGACCCGAACGACCCCCACAACCAACACCAACTGCCCGAGTTTGTTCTTCGCGACAGGATCCTAACTATGTTCTTCTCACCCATGACCTGCCCACTCCTGAATAGGGAGAGGCCTGTGACTGGGGTCGAGCTGGGGACCCTGCCGCATGAAATTAGCTGCATTGAAGCTACCCGCCCTAACCCCATTCTCGAAGCAGCCGAACGCCTCCTCTTTGATGTCGTACCTTTCCTTTTAGCGGACATTAACCTTCTTGCCCAGAGTGATAGAGTGGCCCTCCAGCACATGCAACTCCTCAGATCAAAGATCGATGCGCTCTGTGAACCCTACTTGAACTCCATCAAGGAGCAGCGCGGTTCCGTGCTGAGCATGTCCGGTACGAATTGGGCCGCCAAGTACAAGGGAGTGAGCACTGCCGACCGCAAGAACGCACAGACAAAGATTAAGGCAAGGTTGAACGCTCTCCTATCCTGCCTGGGAGAAGATAAGAACAGCGCTAACAACTTGCCCGACGACGAAGCTTTGGACAGCGAAGAAGTTAAGACGGCCATTACCTGCCTTCCCCGGATGTTTGCCGTAGAGAGCGAGCTCGTAAGCACAGAGAACCAGATCGAGAAGCTACTTTCTTCGTCGGTTGCCATCGGCAAGACGATGCTGTCGCAGACCGGCGTTCCCAAATCGGCGTGGTACAAGGCAGAGGGGACCCCTGCCGGGAGCAGGATTGTCTACGAGGGTGAGAGTCAGGCGGAGAGTTCGGCGGACGACCCGGTTTGCAAACCCATCAGCATGAAGATTAGGCTGCAGAACCCTTTTGACCTGTCGAAGATGCCGGTGGACTCTAAGGTGCCTGTGAGGGCAGAGATGGATCAATGGGACGCGAGGGACGTCATGAACGCCCTGCAGCGTATAGTGAAGGGCAAAGCGAGGGACTGGCTTACTAGCCTCATATCCGCTGACGCCACGGACTGGAACGCCGAGATCGACGACTTCGTTCGCCGGATAGAGCTATTGATAGGCCTAGTGGCGTCCAAGAGCATTGTAACAGACGCAGGTTATCCCATCCAGTTCCCTGAATCCGTCGTTAAGCATTTGTTGACGGCCTGTGACTCCAACCTCCTTCGGGCTCTCATGCGCGACTGGGCCCTCTGCGTCGCCACCCAGCGTCACTTGGGACGTGCCTGCAAGAACCTAATCTTTAAGATTAGGGTGGCTGAGAGCGAGCTGATCTTCCTGAACAAGAGCTTCGAGACTGGGCCCACTGCGAGGGACGGAGCGGCCGCCAAGGAGGAGGAGCTGATTCGTTCCGAAGTGAAGGCGAAATTCGATGCCATGAGCAAAGCCCTTCAAGAGATGAATTGGAGCGAGACTGGAACGCGACTCCAACTCTTCCAGATGACGATACATCCGCAAGTTCCGACGCCAGAGGAACTCGAACAGAAGGCTCAGATCGACGAGAGACTAAGGCAGCTGTGGGGTTGGAGTAATAACGGAACTCTATAAAGATTGTTTTATTTGAAAATAAGCCTTTTATCTTTTTGGGGGGGGTGAGGAGGTGAAGGGGGGGGGAAGTCCAAAGGAGGGTAAAGAGGGGGGTCTGGGGATGTATGATCAGAATCTTTGGAGAATCTGACTTATCCTTAACAAATCCCGTACTTCTTTGCTATTTCCCCCCAAACCCCTGAGCCCCCCAAAAGCACCAGTCATGTTCTCAAAACCTTCCATCGTTACTATTTTTAGTATGATTGCACTGTATGCCGGAGTCGGATCGGCCGATAATCTCCAGGGTACATCTGACCTGAATTTCCTGGTAATGGGGGACTGGGGAGGCTCCGACAAAGCTCCTTACACTACCGTAGCGGAGCAGAGAACGGCTCAGGGCATGGACAAAATTGCAGGAGGCATTTGTGCTAGGTTCACGCTGGCCCTTGGAGATAACTTCTATTATTCAGGTGTCACCAGCTTGGACGACCACCGCTTTAACGATACGTTTGAGAACGTTTTCATCGGAAGTAATCTTCAGGGCGAAAACTTCTTCCGCCTTTTGGCCGGCAATCATGACCACAACGGCAACGTCACAGCTCAAATCCTCTACTCGAATGTTTCCTCCCGGTGGCACTACCCTGATTATTACTACGATTTTGAAGAAGCGTACGGGAATTTTAAGCTCCACGTTATCATGCTCGACACCGTGATTATATCTGGCGCCTCTGAAACTAAGGAGGGCGTTACTTTGATGGGCGACGAGTACGAGGCCCCCAAGTGCAAGCTCAAGGCTGATGCTCAGATCGCTTGGTTAGAATCTACTTTGGAGGCAAGCGACGCTGATATTATTATTGTTGCCGGCCACTATCCTGTCTGGTCGATCTGCGAGCACGGGCCTACGGCCACCCTTCTGACTTCAGTCAAACCGTTGCTTGAGAAATACGGTGTCGCGGCATACTTGAGCGGACATGACCATTGCGAGGAGGTGATTCAGGATGGCGACGACAACGTAGTTTATCACGGGATCGGAAGCGCAAACTTTAACGACCCGTCGACTGCGCACGAGAAACTGATTCCATCTGATTCTCTCAAATTTCACGCGGGAAGCGAGGAGACAGGAGGGTTCGCTCGTGTGCTTCTGAAGGGAGATACAGGAGGTCTCATCATCGAACATTATGATGGCGATGGCACCCTCAAATACACCGCGGACGAAGTTAAGATTAGGACTAACAAGTAAACGACTTTTGTTTTCTTTACAAACATCAATCTACTTCTATACATTTGCGTCTCCGGCGAATTTGCGACGTGACGGGAGCCGTCTGCTATCTCTCTTGAACATTGCTCTATTCGAGGTAGTGTGATACAAGGGTTCTATGGGTTTATCTTTTCTCATCGGGGGAGGTTTCCCCCCGAGCATTGCCTGCATATTCATCGCCCCTAACTTTGCGTGCATGCTTGACATTTTTTTATTTGGAGCAGGAGCGGCCGAGGGCAACGGGATGGGCATGCCCCCTGGTGATGACGATTGCAGCGAAGCAATTCGGTCGGCTATCCCTCCTCGTACTTTCAGCTTCGGCGAGGTAATTTTGGCGTCGTCGCCCTTCATAGCGTTCGATGAAGAGTTCATCACCTCTATCTTGAGCTGGATTGCTGATTTTGCCTGTACCTGTACCGGTGGGAATTTCTTCACCTCCTTCTGCTCTGCTTTGGAGGCGTTCATTGCTTCTATTCTTAGCTGAATTGCAGACTTCGGCTTTACCAAGGACTTCTCCTCTTTTTTGGATGCTGGTACAGGCGTCGGTGTTGCCTTAGGTTGGACCTTCTCGTCTTTTTTCTTAGGCGCTGGTACAGGCGTCGGTGTTGGCTTAGGTTGGACTTTCTCTACTTTCTTGGTGGACACTGGTACAGGCGTCGGTATTGGTTTGGAATGGACCTTCTCGCCTTTTTTCGTGGGTGCTACCTTCTCAACTTCCAACCTCTTGGGGTCCTCTGCTTCCGTGCGCTTCTTGGGGTTCTTGTCCTTGCTAATCTTCTTCGAAGTATTAATGTCACCATCGCCCCCGCCCAAGGTTAGCCCCCCCCCTCCTCTACTGCTTGTCACAAGAGCCTGGCTCGTTTCGGGGTTGCCTCCGAGAACTGCGGTGGAGGAGTCCATGACCATCAACTCTGACCCCTGATGCTTTTTGACCCCAGCGGCAGGTACAGGAGATTTCACTTCCTCCGACAGCGCATATTCGTTCACTTCTTTTGCAGAGCTGCAACAACAGCCCATTGTGACGGGAAGGGACCCGAAGAAAACGATACAGTAATGTGAGCAACTGCTAACTTAACTTGGCTTCTTCCTGGATAGTTTGATCCCAGTTGATTTTGAGTATTATAAAGCGCTGCAATTGAAAGAGCACGCTTCTAATACCTATCTGAATATTTTCTGAGCCCTCACCATCATCGTCATCGTCCCGATATGAGCCGCATGCCCAAACACCTGGGCTCGTCAGGCCCAGTTCACAGACCAAAGGGAGAGGGCCGAGCTTCGGGGCCTGTTAAGTTTAGGACAAGTTTCTCGAATACGGTAAGCGAGGGGTTGGCATGGGGCGGTGGTCATGGGGGACTATTGGAGAGATCGAGCGCGCAGTGCTTACATTGTTTGATCTCGTAACGGATATGGGTCAGAATTTTAAATATTGGGGTCGGAAGTGGAGGGAGAGACCTGGGTGAACTGTGGTGTTAAGGTGTGCATGTGTGCGCTGCTATACAGGCTCTCTAACTCCGCCGCCACCCCAATCTCCAGATATACGACGTTCTTTGTGCTAAGGGCTGGGAAGAAACAGACTCCGAGCACGACTGGGATGTCCACTGGGCCGAGCGTGAATGGGTCTTTGAAGTTTTTGACCAGATGCATCTGGAGCCCCACCAGCGTCTCAACCATTTCAGGAACGCCAAGGAAATATGCAGGAAGGATTTGCTCATCAAGAACCTGAAGAAGAGGAAGCGGCAGTTGGAGAAGGAGGGGAGTTACGAGGAAGCCACGCAGTACGACTTCTTCCCTGTGACTTTCAATCTCCCCAGGGAATACGCTTTGTTCGTTGAGGAGTTCAAGAGGCAGGGGGGGCTGTGGATCATGAAGCCCATCGGCTCCGCGCAGGGGAAGGGCATTTTTTTGTTCAGCAAGCTTTCAGAGATTAGTGAGTGGAGGACTGACTACCGCTACCGTCCCGGGAACAACAAGCAGGAGAAGGAGGCCGACGCGTATGTTGTCCAGAGGTACATCAACAACCCCTATCTGGTGGGAGGGAAGAAGTTCGACCTGAGGCTGTACGTCGTCGTGACCAGTTTCAGCCCTCTCAACGTGTGGATCTACAGGACGGGCTTCGCCCGCTTCACAAACACCCGCTACAACGACGACGTCTCCGACATCACCAACTCATTCATGCACCTAACGAACGTCGCGATTCAAAAGACCGCAGACGACTACGACAAGCGAACGGGAGGAAAGTGGGATTTGAGGAGGCTCAAGTTGCACATGATATCTCAGGTGAGTGGCACATGAGTGTCGAGGAAGAGAAGCGAGTTCCGAGGGAGTGAACGACTACCTAAGGGAGCGAAGCGAGTAAAACAGTGGTATTTAAGGTTAGATTTTGGCTATGACACACAAAGTCATTCTAACTACGTTATTCCAACCACGTTATTCGATTATTTCAAACTTTTCCTTCCAGTTCGGCGCCGAGACCACAGACGCCGTCTTCTGGGAAATGCAGATGATTATAATCCGCTCCCTCCTGAGCGTCAGCAGCGTAATGATAAACGACAAGCACTGCTTCGAGCTCTACGGCTACGACATAATGATCGACGATACCCTCAAACCGTGGCTCATAGAGGTCAACGCCAGTCCGAGTTTAAGCGCAAGCACTCAGGAGGATTACGTTATGAAGTGCGAGATGTTGAACGACGTCCTGGACATTGTTGACGTCGAAGGGAAGCTCAAGGGAGACGAGGAGCACGTTGGAGGCTTCGACTTGGTGTATGAGAACGGATTCGTGGACATGGATCCCAAGCATCGAGGGTGGAGTAGCTACCTGGGAAGCGGGATCGACCGGGGACCGAAGAAAAACGGCAAGGGCAGGAGGCAGCAGCAGCAGCAGGCGCAGCCGCCAGAGAACGGCGGGGGGGGAGGAGAGATGGGAGAGAAACCGAGGCTGGCGGCCTTGGATCAGTATAGTAAATTTTTGCAGACGGCCGCGAAGGGGTTGAAGTGATCGACCATTTTTTTTACTTAAAAGACTTTGTGCTTGTATACTTCTCCAACTATATATACGACTTTACCGATCAAATTGGATCTATTGACCAACGGAGTTAGCACCAGCACAAACCCCACCAGAGGAATCAATCATACCATTTCAGACGAAACTGTTGCTGGCACTATCTAAGTGACGGTCAGGGTGGGACTTCTTGTATGACAGTAAATTCGACCTGTCCACTCCCTTCGGTGACTTCCTGCTCTTCTTTGACATCTTTCCATGGGCCCCTTGGAAGGGGTTCTTGAACTTGAGGAGCTTGTCTCGTCCGTTCTTCTTGCGCATTCTGGCTCTCTCGTGTTTTTTCTTTCTCTTCTTCTTCTGCGACGATTTCTGTGTGTGTGTGTGTGTGTGTGTGTGTATTTGTTTAGTGTTGGTTGTTGTTAGAGACTGTCGGAGACATCGTTGAGGATATTGTCGATGATACCATCGCTCAACTCACCCTCCTATTCGGAAGAACCACCGAAATCACAAAGACAAAACTGCAAGCACACATCGTCAAAAACGACTGCAACAACATCTTATTCGCATGGCTTTGAGGATCCTCCAGGTCGTCGATCACCTGCTGTATCATATTGTAATTAGAAGTATTGCTCGACTGAAAATGAACTAGTTCAGCCCTCTTGTGTTGCTTCTGGAGATTGATATTCAACGTGTTCTGCGAGGAGCTAAGTGTTAGAGTTTCGTTGCGTCGAGCAAAGCGAGAACCCTCACGCGATATTTATATTACAGTTGTGTGTTGTGTCGGTAACGGGATCGCGGCGCTCATCGCCGAGTTACACTTAATATAACTAGCTTCTTGTTCTCGCAGCTCCTCATGTCTCACCTGGCCGTCGGCTTTCACCATCATCCCGCCGTCCATTCTCCAAGCATCGTGGCTCCAGTACTTCCAGCACATATTGATGGCGTCGCATTCTTCACCGTCTTGATACGCACCGTCGATCAGGCAACGGTTACAGCGCATCTTCTCTTTTAATATGAGGAGAGTGTCGGTGAGGTTGTAGGACATAGTGCCGTATGTTTGATCGGCATTGGGGTTGTCGTAGGCGTTTTCGTACCAGTTGGAGTAGGTGTCGCGGGTGTATTCGTAGCCCCAGCTGCCGAGTTGTCTGCGGCTGTGACGAGCGTAACGACGAGTTGGAATTATGAATAGCGTGGCGAAGAAATTTGTTTCGCTACAATATACTACGGGCGCTAGACAACAAATTGCGGGCGCTAGAATTGCGTTTCAAAGCCTCACCTCTTTTCGTTGGGATCCTCCGCCGATTCTTTAGCGTTGTCGGCAGCTCTGTGGTGTGTCATCGAACACGAATGTTAATACGAATTAGAATTAGTATTGTATTGAAGGCGAAAGCGTTACAGTGTGTTGTTATTGTGCTCTTACCTCCTGCGCCTCTTCCTCCTCCCATTATAATAATCATCGTAAGTCCCATGATCCTCAGTCGTCGTCAAGCAGTACTTATCCTCATAAATGCTCATCATAGCCAGCCCACCCTCCAACGGCTGCAGCCCGCCGTATACAACTGTAGCACCATCGTTGGTAGAAGTACCTAAATTCTGACAGTCATACTCCGTAACATATTCCAACGTGTCCAACATAGTATTGTACCCGAAAGTACCATCCCCCCAGTAGTGCTTGGTGTTCTGCTCGAGGAACTGGTAAGCCTCCTGGTAGTATGCGCCGACGAAGGTCCAGGTGTTGGAGGAAGGGTAATTGCAGTCGAGAAATTTTTGGGATGAGTTGCTTCCAGAGAAGGCGTAGCTGGAGGAGGTGTCGCTGCGATCGATGAGCGAAGCGACGAGTTAGAATTATAATTATTTGTAGCAGAGCAGAATTCCTAGAGACGGACGTCAATATCCATGACATTTCATGAGCCTTCTCATTAAGGGCGAAGCGACGTACGTTCTGCTCGTCGCTTGCTCCTCACACACTCTCACCTGAAGTCGCGGTCCTCTTGTGTGGGGTAGTATTCACCGAAGCCGTATCCTTAGTATTTTTAGTTGTGTGTTTGTTTGTTGGGTGTTAGGTGGTTAATTTGGGGGTTGGATTGCGCTCTTAATCGCACAAAAAAAGGGACACCGTGTTGACCGTAGCGACGACTGGTCTCTCTTTATTAATAGAGGTGTAATCCCATGCCCATGGCACCCCCCGATACTGAACACTGTATAACTGCGCCGCCTCACCTTCAGAATTAACATCAATGAATGCAGAATACACTGCCCACCTCGAACAGCCAAAATCATTGGCAGGTTTGTTATCAGTACGTTGATTGGAGCACGAGATAAAGAAGCCGTTGAAGAAGTAAGCCTTCAGTCACGCGTAGCGCAATTCACGTGGACGTTGGTGGCGTATTAAGGGTTAGATGATTATGATTGTTGATGATCAATTGACATCGGAGAAGCTTAGATTTAAATTGGGCATTTTGTTACCTGTCCGTACTCGCTGTACATTAATGAATCGGGAGCGTATCCAAACTGGGTGCTAAGCTCAGCATTGGCGCTGAGAAGCGCGCCGAGGAGCGTTAGCAGCTGTAACTTCATTTCAATTGAATCTCTGGAAATCAAAATTCTGAAGGTACCCGCAGGCGATCTAAGCGACTCAGCGCTGCTCCCGATCGGTATCAAAATTGCGACACAGCGAAAATTCTATCGATTTCACGCTGTTTAAAGCATGAATTGGCCCTCCACATTGAATTTCGCCACATCGCGTCCCTAGCCTAGAGGGTTTGCTCAACAGACATGCTAACCCCAACGCCTTTGCAGACAATCATGCTGAAGCTCGTTTCCTTTCTGCTGCTCTTGCCCGCTGTCAGCTCTTTCTCGGCCCCTACCACGGTTGCTCCTCCTCCTCCGAAGGTTGTTCTGAGCCCGCTCCCGACCTTGCATGTTTACGATCACTGTCCTTTCTGCGGTAAGAAGAAAGCGGGGGGGGCGAGTACCGAGGGAAAAGACCTCTGGACCTCTAAACGTCTGAAGTCTGAACGACTGCTCGAGGGGGCGAAGCGACTGAGACCGTTGACTGAGGCCGAGGGAGCACATGCAGCCATTTTTCTTCGGTCCTTTCTAACTCGCCACGCTCGTTGCAGTTCGCGTCCGCCTCGCCTTCGGTTACAAGTCCATTAAACACAACATAAACTTCCTCGCGAACGATGACATCCCCACTCCCACCGCCCTCGTCGGCAAGAAAATCGCCCCCATCTACCAGTTCCAGCAGGACGACCTCGTAATGGCCGAGAGCATGGACATCATAAAGCTCGTCGACTCTGACACCCGTTTCGGCCAAACGGACTGCATCCTCCCCGCCTCTGACCGCACCGACATCAAGGCGTGGCAAAAGTCCGTCCAGGTCCTCCTCCGCACCCTCCAGCGTCCCCGCTACGTCGCCACCGGCCTCCTCCCCGAGTTCCAGACCTTGGACGCACGCCACGCCTTCATCAAAGGCCACCAATTGCCTCCCTACGAGAAACCCGAATGGAAGGAGGGCGACATGTCCATGGATTTGAAGCTCAAGCTCTACGCCGAGGCAATGGCCAGCGACCCCTCCTCCCTCGTCGCCGAGCTTAACGAGAAGCTGAAGGAGCTCGACGACATGGTGCACTGCGAGAACTGTTGTTCCGGCGGAGGCTTCAGTTACGATGACATCGATTTATGGGCGAGGTTGAGGAGCATAACGATCGTGAAGGGAGTGGTCTGGCCCAAGAAGCTGAGGGCTTACATGGACAATTTGAGCGCGAGGGGAGATGTGCCTCTGTACGATGAGATGGCGCTTTAAATTTGAGTGCCGAGCGGAGGTTTTTTCCCCGAGGGCCGAGCGAAGCCGGCCGAGAATCTCCACGTGATATTAAATTAATGTTAGTTGGTAGCACGTTTGAAAAAGAAAACAGTTTTCTTAGTAGGACATTATTTTCGCAGACCCCTCTCCTTCCCGCTTCCAAAGTCCAGACTCTTGAAGATCCAACCCGCCAGCCCTTCCTTCTTTATCTCTCCTCCCCCGCCCCCGCCAAAGGCCACTGCGTAGCAAGCCAGAACGACCGCGAAATCCACCCCCCAAATGACGCCGCAGTTGCGGGTGATGACGGGCATCACCAAGGAGGCCAGAGGCGTGGTGAGGAAGGCGTAGTCCAGGGCTTGCTTCTCGAGCCCCTGCGGCCTGCGGCTGCGCAGGCTGGGGATGATGAAGAGCCACCACCACCAAAAGCCCAGAACCTCAATGCTAATCTCCATGTTCAGCTTCGGGTCGTTGTACCAGCCGAAGCCCCCGAAGAGGGTCTCGGGGCTGAACACCATAACGCCTGACAGGACGAAGCTGCGAGGAGCGAAGCGACGAGTAAGTATCAGTGGCAGCACACCGATTGCACATTCCAGCGAGGAGCGAAGCGATGCTATGTGCAGATGAAAGCGTGCTCGACTGAGGCCACTGCATATCCACAACTCATAGCGAGAACCCCGACGTGGTATTTACACTGTAGTTGATAACTATCGCCGACTTAGGTATACTTCCGCAGTCGCTCACCTTAGAATGGCCTGCACCAAGAAGATGTCCTTCAGCCAGCCCCTGAACACAGTCCGCTTCTCAATGTACAGCTTCTTGTTCGCCGCCTCCAGCTTCTCACGCAGGGCCACCAGCTCCTCGGTGGACACAGCGGGGTCATCATACTGCGACGAGGGAACCGTAGTTAAGTTAGCGACTGAGAACCCCCCCCGTGATATTATATTCTAGTTGACTACGTGAAAACACTCACCTCCTCCTCAGACATGGACCGGACGACAAGCCAATCCTCCTCCACAGCCTCCTTCGTCAGCTCCATTATGTCCATCTTCAGACCGACAATCTGCTGCTCAAGGTTCACGCACTTGGCCGGGTTCAGCAGCCCCGCGAGCCCGTCGCTTATTGAATTAAGCTCAGAAATCTCCTCATCAATCGCCAGCACAAAGGGGGAGTCGCTCATCAGCTCCTCATTCTCGGGCTCCTCCGGGGCGAACAGCCCGCCCCAGCCGTTCTTCGACAGCACATCGTCGGCCTCCTCAGTGGTCTCGGGAAGCGCATGCCGAACCGACGGCACACGAACAGATGTGAAGGGCGCATGAGGAAGGCCGACGCGATGAGGTAGTCGAGACACGCTCAGGGGAGAGACGTAGTAGCTGTTCGAACGGGGAAGCAGCAGCGCGAGAGCGAGCACTAAAGAAGACTGTGACTTCATGGTATTTTTGATGTGTCTGAATTGCTTGTGTGGAGAAATTCGATTTGTGACTCCCAGGAATTTAGGCACATCAATAAACAGGCATTTCCCACGCGAATGGCGTTCTTTGGCGCCGCGGCGGCCCCACAGCCCCCAAAAGCGCAACATAATCCCAACCCGAACCAACCTGCCGCGAACACTCCTCCTATGACAATAGATGATTTCTCCGTGGCTTTCCCCGCCCTGAGCCAATGTTCGTTGGTGCTGGATCTGGCTGAGCGTTTGGCGACGAAAGGCGAGGGATACGAGAGCAGAGGTGAGGGGATCATTTTTCGCGCCCCGGTTCACCGTCAGAAAAGATCGTCGTCAACAAATCCTAACAAAACCTTGCCCCCCGCTCGCTGCCCGCTGCCGCTCCCTCCCACGTTTGCGCCCTTTCCCCCAGGCCTAGAGTCGCATCTCCAAACGTACCTCTCCGAATCCTCGTCGTACCTGCAGTCAATAATAGCCCCCTCCCTGCCCTCGCCGCCTTTCTCGGCCCCTCCTACGCTCCCCAACACAATTATGATCTTAGACTCTCAAGTGATTGAGTTGAACGCCGAGGTCAAGGCTAGGTGAGAAAGAAAGAATCCGAGGGAGCGAACGACGACAACGAGTATTGAGGGAGCGAAGCGACCGTTGCGAGCCGCTTGCGACCGAGACCATGGTAACTATATATAAATATAGAACGAAGACCGAGGACCCCGATGATCTATGTTACAACTCCAAGTCCCCCCTCACCACTCACCACTCACCCCACAACAACAACCCACAACAACAACCCACAACGACCCAACGACCCAAACGAAAAACAGCTTGACGGCATTCATCCTGAAGACTGGCCTGCCCGTCGACAAGGCGCTGTCCATCTGGGTGCACGCCTCTTCAGTGTCACTGGAAGGGCCCGACTCTTACGTGTATGTGCTGCCCGAAATCTTGACCGACCTCACTTTGAGCAGGCACGAGGCGCTCAAGAACATCCTCACCAGGTACGAAGTCGTTCGAGCGAAGCGACGAGCGTGAAGATTAGATTAGATACTGCCATTTTTCGTTCCGCTTGTCTAACTCCCACGCTCGCTCGTTGCAGGAACCACCTGCCCGCCCCTCCCGAGCCCACCCTCAACCCCAACTCCAACTTCCACAACAACAGGGCCAATCACCCCCACGCCAACCTGGGCGGCTTCAACGCTGCCGTGCCCCCCCCCACCCCCGAGGCAGGCACAACGATACCTTCGATTTCCATGGACCTCTTCTACTCCAGTCTGATAACGCCGTGGACCTCCCTCACGGCCCTCAAGGGCTTCCTCGACCCTTCTCAGAGGGCGTCGGTCCACTCCTCCGTCATCAACGCCCTGAAGCACTACGTCGGAATCTTAGCCAACGACAACAAGAGGTACGCCAACAACCTCAAGCACAGGAGGGCCAGCCCGAACGACATGTTCCTTTACTGCGTCAGCAAGGCCATCGAGGTCCTGAGTAAGTGCGTCACCGAGTTCAGCGACGAGAACGTCAGCTACAGTAATTTGCAGGCGACGTTCGACCTGCTCAAGATTGTCGAGAGGTCCCTCAAGGGCCTCACGGCCGACTGCACAGACAAGGGGGTGGGGACCTTGTGCGGGGTCAAAGTCGAGGCTTGCCTCTCTCTGATCAAGTGCTACCTGAAGCAGACGTCTCGCGAGAAGAACGAATTGTTAAAGAGGTTCAAGCCGGACTCTAGGGACACGGAAGGCCTCCTGCAGGGGCTGCAGAGCCTCACCTACCCCACGGCCATCAGGCAGGCCTTCAAGAACCGCCTCACTCACATCCTCGAGGTCTTGTATCACCACGACAAGGAGGTCGTCAGAGACGTGTGGCACAGGATCTTGGAGGTCGTGGACAGGACCGGGGAGTGGCCGATCAGCGTCCAGGATTGGGACAGGGACAGGAGGTTCGAGGAGGAGATGGGAGAAAAGTCCAAGAAGGTCAGGGGCGATTGCGAGGACGATGTCTTGAGGTTGAGCAGTTTTATTGGAGGCGAGGAGGTTCGAGGCGAAGGTGAGAAGTGACTCTGCAGAGGGAGCGAAGTGTCCGGCCCGAGTATCGAGGGAGCGAAGCGACTGAGACCATGGTATTGTAATGTATTGATTACGTGAAAAGTGACGTGAGGGTTTTCCCTTTCTAATTTCTTACCTCATTTCTCTTCGCAGGTCGATTCTTCTGGATGGGACTGGTGAAAGAAGCCAGCTCGGGAGAAGATGTGGCCGGTAAAATGGAAGGCAAGTGGGCCGACGTCCTCAATGTCATCGTCACGATGGTCGACAAGGAGGGCATGGAGGTGGAGAGGAACGTCGAAAAACCCAAGAACACTTTCGCGTGGCAATTGATGGGAGGAAAGGTCGAGGAGAAGAAGGTGGAGAGCGTGAGCATGTACTCGTCGAGCAACGGGTACGGCTTCGAGAACAAGGTCAAGGTCGTCGACATGGTCGACGCGAGCAAGGAGGTCGTCAACGTCGTCGAAGTCGAGAGGAAAGAAATCGAAGAAGTCAAGGCGGCCCTGAACCTCCTCTGGGCCGTCGCCGAATTCTCGCCGTCCGGAAGGAAGGGCGTTCTGGATCTCCGTGCCCTCGGCGGCCGCACCGTGAACGAGATATGCTGGGGCGTCATCGGCTGCTCCTCGGAGGTTGCGCTGAAGGCGGGCGCGGTCAAGGTCATCAGTGCGCTGGCGTTGCACAGCCAGGAGGAGGCCTTCAAGACGTGGAACGACTTGGAGGCGAGCCAGATAATCCCCACCATGAAGAGTCTAAGAGTGCCGACCGAGGGAGACGAGGGAATTTTCCACGACTTCTACAAGGTGGAGGCGGACGCCGGAAGGTACCCCCTCACCAAGGCGCTCTTGACGCTTTTCAACAACTTAGTTTTGACCGTCGGTTGCCCCGGAGATTGTGGGGAGGGGAAGCGACGACCGGGAGTTAGCCCTTACATCGACTTCGTCATCAATCACGTCATTGCAGGGGCCGTGGAGGGGGACTTGAAGTTCGAGGACGGCGAGAGAGAGAGTCTGCTAGGAAAGGCGCTCAGCGTGCTGCTCACGGTGTTGAAGAGGTACGCCGTTCCTTTGATCAAGAGCGAGAGCGTAAGTAAGCAGCAGCACATCGCCGACTGCCAGCGCAGGCACTACCAGTCCTTGAGGACTGCCGTCAGCCACGGGATGGACGCCGGGGCCGTCTTCGAGCCCAGCAACGGGCTCCTGCCCAGCGAGAGCGAGTTTGAGAGCGCCTTGAGGGACTTGAAAACCGAGTGGGTGCAGGTTGCGGTCGGGGGAGAGGAGGTCAAGCAGTCCGGCACCGGCTTCGGAGTTGCAGCGACGAAGCCCGAGAAATCTACCCGCCCCATGCTCCTTCCAAAGACCCCGGGCTTCACCATCATGTCCCTCCTCCTCTCTCCGTCACCTCTTTTGACTGCAATTCTTAATTTGATCACTAGGCCCATCGAAACCGCGGACAATGTATGCCTCGGCCTGGTCCGCCCCTCCTCCCCCCCGACCACCGTTCCGAGCGACGACTTCATCGACACCATCCGCACCCCAAATGGCCCGGTCATCGTCGAGGCCGAAGACTGGAAGCAACTTTGTCACGAGCTTCCAGTGGCGCTCTTGAGCGCCGTGGCCGCTCGAGAGGGGAATTTTGTGGACACCGTCAGGGGCGGGCCGAGCCTCAACAGTATTGAGGTATTGACCGCGGTGGTCAAGCGTGTCAAGGTGGAGTCGCAGAATGGAATTTTTCAAAGTTATGGGGGTGGAGGTATTATGCAGGGAGAGGTGAGAGGGAGGGAGCGTAGCGACGATCGAGCTAGTATATAACATAATAGGACCGACTAGTCAACCGAAGGTTGGCTACTCGAGGGAGGGAGCGTAGCGACGACCGAGCTAGTATATAACATAATAGCGACCGAGAACCCCCACGTGACAGAAAAAACCGAACCACGACATTTCACTCCAACGCTCTAACTCCGCCTAACTCCGCCTAATTCCGCCTAACTCCGCCTAACTTCGCCAATCATCGCAGTTCGCGCAGCCTCCTCCGAAGGTCGAGGAGACCGTTTCTATCGTCGTCGGAGGAGGGACCGACAACACTTGCATCAGCGTCACTTCCCTCCCTAACCTGCTGAGGGCAATGAGCGGCGGAGACGTCGGAGACGTCATCAGCTTGGTGGGAGGCAAAGCGACCATGCAGGCGCTGGGACTCTTCGATTACTGCATGAAAAGGCTGTCGCCCGAGGACTCGCTGGCTGCCGCCGTGGGCAGGGACCCCGCAAGGATCAGGAGGGACTGGATGGCGGCGCTGACCTCCAACACTCCCAACGACGTGAAGATCACGATGCTGAATAGCCTGGCGGCGTGTCCGGCGCCGTTCGCCACCTTCATGCTGGGGTTCGGAGGGAAGGGGTGCCTGCAGAGTGTCCTGCAGCTGCTGGGAAGGGGGGAGGAGGAGAGGGTCGGGGAAAAAGCATGGGAAGTCATTTGGAAGGTCTCTAAGGAGGCGGAGGGGAGGAAGGATTTGGTGGAGAGCTGCTTTTGGGAGCAGCACTTGGGGTTGCTCAGGGGCGGTCTGCTGGAGCAACTGAACGAGGTGAGAACAGCGAGTCCGAGCGAAACGAGAGGAAACGCGAGGGAGTGAAGCGACTGAAACCCATTATGTAATATCCTGTGATTTTATATTAACCTTCGTTCTCTTCAGCTGACATCGTCGCCGGACACCCCCGCGGACATTTTGTCGGCGGCCACCTCGAGCACCCACGCCTTGGCCTATTTCATCGGTGCGCTGACCAGCGTCGTTTACTACGAGCCGTCGCTGAGGGCGAGGGTCGTCGGAGAGGTTGGGGGTGGAGGCGGAAGGCTCATCGACGTGGTGCTACAGGGGGTTGGCGGTATTAGCCCTGGAGGAGGAAAGCCCAGCAACCCGCCGCCAAGCGAGGCAGGGGGGGCTGTGGGGGCAAGCGTCATCGGGCTGGGGGTGGAAGGAGAGGTCTTCGGAAGTTACAAGGTCGTGGATTTGGTGGTGTTGGTTTCGCAGCTTAGTGGTTCCCTGGAGGAAGTTCAGCGCTCCGCGGTCATGTGGTCGACACAGTGGAACCGGTACGTCACTTGCGCCTGCGCGCACGCTCACCTCGCCAAGAGCTGGAGCGAGCTCGTGAGGGTCGTCGGGAGCTTGGACGGGGGTCTGTTGTTGAAGGGCGTCCTGGCGAAAATGAACGATGGGATCATTGAGCCGACGGTGGCCAGATTTATGGCGGACGTCGTTTTGGAATTGGTTGGAGAGGCCGTAGAGGTGGGAGAGGAGGTCGACGAAGGCGTCGTTAGGGGAATTGCTGGGGTTTTAGGGAAGGTGAGGATTTGCTCGGGGGGGGGTTGATGAGCTGAGAAGGCCGTCGCAACTTTGTTGTTGCTAATTCCATCACTATTTCTAACGCCGACAACACAACCTGACAGGTTTCGGAGGAGGAATTGACCGGGGTTCTGAGCAGCGCCTTGGCGCTCTCCCTGACAGAAGGGGGTGGCACAGTGCTTCCGGCCCACTTGGTGTCGTTATCAACGACGCCACTGCACCTCTCGCTGCTGTCCTGCATTGCCGGAAGTGCCACGAGCATTCCGCTGGCGAAGATCCAGTCCTTGGTGCCTGTTTGTAACGACTTGGTTGGGGTTTGGTGTTTGACGAGGTGAGCCCAGTTAGAGGCCACTGAGCGAAGCGAAAATGCTTTTCCAATCTTCTTCGATTAATAAATCAATGCGATCGATCAATGCACACTGTCTAACACGTAAATTATAACAACCTTCATTCTATTTATTCTCTTCATTCTCTTCAGCATCGCCTGCAAGGCGGAGGGAGCCAAGAACATCGAGATGGCAAACATCTGCCAGCACATAATTTCTTCCGTGCCGGAGGACGGATGGGAGGACATGGAGGGAGGTGTTGGCGCCGTTTGGGAGGCCAACCAGAACGTGGACGTGGGAGGGCGAGAAATGGCCTTGTTCAACGCGCACTTGGGTCTCTTCACCTGCCTAATGTCGTCGCTGCCGCAGAGTCCGACTTTAAGGTCGTCCGCCTGTGATTTCCTCAGGGCGAGGGGCAGGACGGGGGTGGGGATCTTGAGAGGGTGGCCCGAGAACGGCGATGTGGTGGAGAGTTACGTCAGGGTTTTAGAGGGGGTCAGCGAGGGCGGGGGTTGGAAGGAGGGCAGGATTGGCAAGGTCGGGAGCAAAATCGAACAGGGCGTGCTGAGCCTGGGACTGCACATTTGCAACTTTCCCGTGAGGATGGTCGGCGGAGGGGGCGTGAGGGGAGAGGCCTCGTGGTACGACCCGCTGAACATCGCCACGTCGCCGGACAAGGGCCACGCTCTGAGGGGTTTGGACGGTCGCGGGGACTGGTTCGAGCTCGATTACGAGTGGGCAGTCAAGGGGGCTGACGTCGCCGCAGGCTGCCTGGGCTTCGTCAGGGGTATGCGGGGCCTTCTTCCCATCAACGGGGTAATGCTGAGCAAGGGCATCGAGGTCTGCGTGAGGTGAGAGTGTGCGAGGACGAAGCCAAAACTGCGAGGAACGAAGCGACGAGTTGAAGAGGCGGGTGTATTGGATATTGCTTCCCTGCGTAACGTCGCCGCTTTTAAATTATACGCTGTTATTAACAACACGAACGACCCTTCTATTGCGACTCGCTTCGCTCGTCGCAGGTTGCTGAGGACGCTGAACCAGAAGCTGGACCAGATCATCGTCGTGAATAACATTGACGTGGACAAGCTAGGAATGATCGCCGAGTCCGAGTTCTCGTGGGAGGATGGTATTGAGGAAGATGTCATGGTCATGGTCGAGTGCAAGTGGGTCTATTTGTTGAGCTTGAAGGTCAAGGAATTGGTGGAGAACTTGCTGAGCGTCGCGGGGATCCAACTGGCTAGGTTGAAGGCAGTCGGGGAGGAAATGGGCGGCGAGGGCAGTTTGGTGGCGGCGGGGGGGCTGGCAAAGAGTCTCTTGCCGGTTCTAAAGGGGTTGGGGGTGGAGGAGAGGGGATGCGGGATTGTGGGGGGTGTGGGGGGGGGGGGGGGGG
>BRXX01000130.1:22246-38050 GCA_030267905.1 Triparma verrucosa | reverse complement strand
GGGGGGGAGCGGAGCGAGGATCGAGTCGACGAGCGAAGCGACCGAGAATACCAACTTGAATTACATTAGTTGATAACGTGTTGTACAATGATTAGGGTTATTGTACCCCCAAAGTAGCAAGCAACCCTACTCGTCGCTTCGCTCCTGATGTCAAACGCACCTTGACCGACGACGTGTGCGACCTCCCCGACCTCGGCCGGGCTGAGGTTCGTCTTAATTCGCTCCCAGAGGGACATCTATTGTCTATTATTAGTTTGGTGAGGGACGGGTCGGGGAATGGAAGGAGGGTGGTTTCGTGCGCAGGGGGTGCAAGGGAGGAAAGATAGCGGGATATTTAAACACGTCGACGCCAGGGGAGTGAGGGGAGGAGCGCGGAGACTCTGAAAGGAAGGTAACAGGTGGAGTGCAGGAGGGCGGAGGAGCTAACGGCCGGAATTTCAATTTTGGATTGTTTGGTTGATTTTCGCGGAGCAGGGCAGAGGCGGGGGCGGATGTGAGGTGGTGTGCGCTTGAGGGGAGGAGCGGGACACAAGGTGATTGGGTCGGATCGGCGTGAGTTGAGAAGGACAGCGAGGAGAGGAGTATCCTCTTGGAAAAAGACGATTTACACAAGTTTTGTACCCTAATTTTGACGCTGGTTACTAACCAAGTCACGGTCTTCAAACACCGCCTCTTTAGCTCAGTTGGTCAGAGCATGTCATTAGTAATGACAAGGTCCGTGGTTCAACTCCGCGAAGAGGCTAAAGTCCTTTCTTTTTTTTGCCCGTCTGCGTCTCGACTGGAGCCTCTCCCTTTGGTGACTTTTTTTTACTCGTCAATGCCGGTTGCCTCAACTCAAAAAAAAAACTCAATATTTTTTAGATTAAAACTGTTTCAAAAAAAACAATACTATTACGGGTATACATTAATTTTTAGAAGCAGATGCCATCATCATCAAACTCCAGCACCTTCTCCGTGCAGCACTTTGTGCATGGCACGACCTCCCTGCTGGTGGCGCTCTTGTAACAGTACGGGCCGACGCCCGGGACGAAGTTACACTTCCCGACGTTGTTGCTATTGCAGATGCTGCACCTGCTCCACCTTTCCCCAAACTCCTCCTTTCTCGACCACTCGCACGGCGTGCAGGGTTGGCCGGGAGAGCACCTACCGCCCCTAGCAGAGTTGCAGTCGCGCTGAGGCGATTCCTCAAGGAAACGCAATATTTCTTTGTTCTTGAATGTGCACGTGGCGGCCGGGTCTTCGATGCAGAGGTCGGACGTCGCGGATGCGTTGTAACCAGCCTTGCCTGGGGTTGTAACATTGAACTCCTGGCCGCCCGAGAGCGTGCATGTAGCGTTGGCATGACAGAAGCAGGGGTTGATGCTGCGGCGAGTGATTAGTTCGTTGTAGAGTGGTAGGAACATTGAGTAATACTTGGGGCCGAAGTATGAATCCTCGCGTCGATCCTCGAATCGCTGCTCCACACTACGCTCCTCGCCTAATTGCATCCTCACCTGTGGGTCTCTTTGTTCTCCCATGCGACCTTCCCGCCCTTGCTGCTTTTGAGGCAGTCCCAACGCCTTGCTGTCGATGGAAAGTCCACAGGCACCGTCAGAAGCGCGAACCACAGCTGGTAGTACTGAACTATTATGAGCACAATCAGCGTGAAGAGGAGGAAATTCTGAATCCGGGAGCAACAAACAAACGAACAGATGTTTGGTGTTAGAATAGACACGCATTTGACTCGAGTGAAAGTGCAAGCGGCTCTACAACGGTTCTCAGCCGCAAGAGGCCTCGGTAATGGTAATCGTCAACGCTCGGGCCTCGCTTCGCTCGGTCGCCCCCGGCCCAACCGCTCACCTTCCTGTACTTCTTGGTGCCCTCTCCAACGTGATATTTAAGCGATATGGCCATCGTGAACATTACGCACAGGACGGAGAAGATGATTTTAGCGAGCTCGATGGCGTCGGGGTAGAACTCCACATCTTTCTCGAAGGATATTGTGTAGTCAAAGGTGGTGTTGTGCATGGTAGGAGGCGGGGAGCTTTGGGTTCGGGTTGTCTAATAGCCAAGGAAGCCGAAGTAACGGAAGCTAGTATTATCAGGGCTGTAGAGCGGGAATTCAAAGTTGCGGATAACGATCGGGGTCAGAATTGCTCGGAGGAGCAGCAGATTCTGTTGACAAGGGAGCAGGGATTTAATGTTTGAATCGGGGACGAAACTGATCCAGGGAAAGGCACGGACGGGGATGCGAGGAAGCTCCGAGGCCGGGGCCGCAGTGATACAGAGGGGAAGGGGCGTTGTACAGCAGAGCACGCACTCACCTCGTTGCTTTGTGTGGAGTGGATTCAGAAAATTGAGAGGAGTTTCCCAGCACTTGATTTGATTGAAACATTCAGTCGCCCCTCCCTCCAGACTGCATGGGGAACCTACAGCTCAGGTCTCAGCAACAAGACGATTTCACAGGGGTCGGAATCAGTGTAAGTGTAGCCATAACCCCCGGGCTTGTATTATTTTGAGGAGTTAAATATGGAGCGTCGCACAGAAACAAAGATGCACGGTGACCAATGCGGCTAGCTAACACGAGTCGTTCACAGGGCGGGGAATTTGCTCAGCAGCAGCAACAACAGCAAGTCAACGCAATCAATGACAACCCCGAAGCCGGGGGGATCGCGGGATTAAAAGTGGAGGACGGGACAGAGCAGCAGCAACTACCTCACACCACACCTCCTGTGGTCGCCTCGGTAACCCCCACCCTTGTCCTTCCGACGGGTCAGGCGGCTCCGCAGATCGACGATAGCACCGGCATCGACCACAGCAAGAGCGAGCACCAGGTACGGCCTCGGTACTCGTTAACACTCGGGCATCGCTAACGCTTGGGCCTCACACACTAACGCTCGAACCAGATTAAGGTGGAGAAACTGGCGAAGGCGGACGTCGAGTGCACAAGCATCACACCCTTCCTCTTTGTCTCCGGGGCCAAAATTGCGCAGGACTTCGACTGCCTCGTCAGAAACAGAATCACCCACATAATAAACACCAGCGGTATTAATTTGGAGAACTTCCACGAGAGCTCGGGACAGTTTCAGTACTTGAAGCTGGACTTGCTGGACCACAGGTCGCAAGACATCTCTCCGTTCTTCCTGACGTGCATTTCCTTCATCGAGAGCTGCCGAGAGGGCGGGGGGAAATGCCTCGTCCACTGCACGCAGGGAGTCTCGAGGTCGTGCACGATTTGCATCGCCTACTTGATGGTTCTGAGAAGGATGAGCTATTCGGACACCTTCGCGTTCGTGAAGGAGAGGAGGAAAGTCGCGAATCCCAACTGCGGCTTCCTGTGCAACTTGTTGGAGCTGGAGAAGTTCTGCGGGCTCGGGGCTGCCAGTTCGGGGGGCGAGACGATCGGGGCACGGTTGTTCTCGATTCTGCCTCACGCTGCTCACGACGTGGGCACCTTGGTGCCAAAATTGGCCATGATCGGGGGAAAGAGGGAGGCCCTGGCTCCGAGGCGTGCCATGCTGGATGAGAGAACGAGTTGTGTTTTGGTGTGGGGGCAGAAGGTGTGGATCTGGGACGGACAGGCGGCGACAGATGAGTCCAAGGTGAGAACGGGGACTCGCGAAGGAGCAACAACCCAGTGAAGCTGCAAGCGGCCTCGGTACTCGTTAAGGCTCAGGCCTCGCTTCGCTTGGGCCTCTTCGCTCGGAACTCGCTAACGCCCCTCGCTACGCTCATCGCAGAGTGTCGCCCGTGCTTTCGCTTCGCAAGTGAACGCGATTTTCTTCGCGGGGAAGGGTGTTGTGACAGTAATGGTGGCAGCGGGTCAACAAGGAGAGGGAGTGGACACCGCTGAATTTGAAGCCGTTCTGAAGCAGGAAGGGGTACAAGGCGGAGAGCCGAGCTATCTTGAGAGCTATGGTTGGGGGGAGGGGGTGGCGAAGGTTGAAGTGGTGGAAGGGACAGTGGCACCAGCAATCCCTGTCGGAATCAAACAACAACCTCTCGAAGGAGGGGCCGAACCGGAGGTACAAGTGGAGGGGAGCGCGGGGGGGGAGGTAGCGTCGCCGCTACTCTTCCAGTGCGACGCAGCTTCGGCAAAGTGGGTGCAGTTGAAGGTTTACGATGACCAAGACCTTAGGTGAGAGGCTACAAGGAGCGTTCATTTTTGGCTGCGCTAGTATTATTGTCTTTGTATCGATGCCGCAAAAAACCGTTACACGTTTCTAACTCTTCAACGTCGCTCGTCGCAGCTTCGATGGAATGTTTCTACTGGTTGCCCCGGGATGTTTGTTTAGCTGGGTCGGAGAGGAATTCAGCAAGGGGCATGGGTTGTTGGAAGAGGCGGGAGAGGCGGTCGACGCCACAAAAACACAGAGCTTCATAAAAAATGTCCAGTTCGAAGACGAACATGAAAAACTCAATGCTTTGGTGGCGGCGAATTTTGAGCGTGGAGATTTGCCCGAAGTTAATACGGAGGGGGAAGAAAGTGAGGACTTCTGGGATCAATTCGAAGCTGGATACTGATGTAAAAAATAAAATACGAAAGTTGTTAAATGAAACAAGTTTTAAGTCGCTTTTGTCTGAACCCGTCTCGGTCCTCTCCAACCCCCGCCCACCCCCCCTCCCGCCCTAACCCCGACCCTCACCTCCTACCTTGCAACCTCCCTCCAAGATGACTAACTTCGCACCACCGCCGGCTTCCTGGCGACAATCACGCGAAACTCGCCGCTGATGGAGAAGCCGGCGTCGCTGAGGTGACCCAACTCCTCAGCCACCTCCGGCCACGCCACGGCGTACTTCGCCCACGCGTCCGGCACCGCCCCACTCTGCCCCATCTCGCTCAGTGGGTCCCAGATAGGGAGTGCGCAGTACCGGAGGGCCTGGTCCAAGTCCGTGATGGCAAACTCCACCGCCTCCTCCGTCCCTGGCAGCAACTCGAAACCGGCGTCAGACAGCAGCGCGTCGCTTACCGCCGGGTCGGCCAGCGACATTGGCGGCGGAGGCGGAGAGCCCGGTGGCGGCGGCTCCGGGGCCTTGCCTGTCACGCGGGTCATCATGGCTCCCGCGAACGGCAGGAGCTCAAAGCTCTTCCACACGACGGCTCCAAAGACGCCGCCGGGCTTCAGCACCCGAAGAGCCTCCGCGAGTGCCTGTGGCTTGTCTGGACTGAATGGATAGGAGTGGGCGCTGGACAGGAGGTCGCAAGATTCTGTTGCAACGGCGCCGAGGTCCTGCATGTCAAGCACCATGCACTCCACGTTGTCCAAGCCCTTGGCCTGTGCACGCTGCGTAGCGGCCGCCACCATTGGCTCCAGCTGGTCGGATGAGATTGTAGGTCACCCGAACTGGGAAGCGAGGTAGCACCCAGGTTCGCCGGGGCCGTCGCCGATGGACAAAATTTTCTCTGGCGGCTTGGCCAGATGCGGGGTTACTGCCGCATGCAAGCTTTCCCACATAGGCTTGCCCCCATCAAAGACGGCGCGAAAGGTGCCTGCTTTGGCTTGCGCATCGAACTCGAATCCTGATTCACCCGCCGTCGATAGCCCGCGCTGGCTATGGGAAGAGGCCCAGCAGCGGATATGACATCCGGTTTGGCGAAGCATAACGGGGGGAACCACTAACAAAACAGTGTTTTCTAAGTTCGAGGAATTGCCAGTGTACCCCCACAGACCACGACACGTACGATATCAACAAAAATACCAGTAGTTTAAGGTGTATTCAACCTACTTTGCAGAGCAATAAATCAAGGAGCCGAAAGCATTTTGACTGTGAAACCTTTACTTGCATTTAAAACATTCCACACTTGGCGACGAATAATATTACACCAAAAACCAGCCCCCCTCTCCCCCCTTCCACCCCCCTCACCCCCCAAAACAGCATGTATACTCATTCGCACCCTACTCCTCCAACCTATTTCACCCCTTATCAAAAGGGGCCTCCTCCCTCAGACACTGGACCTCCTACCCCTCCTCCTCCGATGCCGAGGCCACCCGCGTCGCACCCCTCGCGCCCAGGATACGTTGATGTCGACGATATTTATTTCACCCTGCTCAACAATCGGGGTGGGGTTGCAGGTGAGAGTGAGACTGACAATGAGACAACATGATCGCCCCTTTCTTGTTGCTCACACAAACTGAATCTTCGCAGGAATTCCACGCTCCCAACAACAGCAACAACAACGAAACCTGCGGTCGCACTCTCCCGCAAATAGTTTTTCAACCAACAACACCACATACGGGGAGTCTCAGCAGTCTCACTTGGACTGGGTCGCAGACAGGGTGACGAAGATGAGGAAGAGCATAGGTGAGATGCTGCCCACACAGTATATTCACGTGGGGGCACACGCGATATTCACGTAGGGGTTCTCGGTCGCTTCGCTCCCTCGGTACTCGCTTCGCTCCCTCGGTACTCGCTTCGCTCCCTCGGTACTCGCTTCGCTCCTTCGGTACTCGCTTACGCTCAGGCCTCGCTGAAAGCGGCTCGGTCGGTCACCTCTTCCCCCACCCAATTCTAACTCATGAATGTCAATCTTCATGCCGACTCGCTTTGCTCGTCGCAGTCGCAAGCGGGGTCAGCCCCTTCACCGATTTCCCCTTTCCCGACTCCAACGACGAGAATTACAACGAAATGAACAGAGATAGAGGCAGCAGTGTGACGAGGTTGGGCGAATACATCCGAGGCGAAGAGGTGAGCACGATTTCGTCAACTCTCCCTGACTGGACTTCCACACTAACTCGTCGCTTCGCTCCTAGGTGACTGGGAGAAACAGCTTCATGGAGAAGCCAAAGTCGCCGGCGCTGGATACGCTGAAGAAACTCAAAGCCCTGCAGAAGAGCTGCGTGGAGAGCATGGTGAATCTCCGGGTGGTCAAGGCGCAGGTCCTAGGCGAGGACGAGAACACCGCACATTTCACTCCGATGCAGCATGTCGTCGACACGCAGGCGAAGCAGATAGCTCAGCTGCAGGGGAAGCTTGAGAAGGGCGAAAACATCAGGGAGAACGTGCTTCCGGCCCAGGCGGAGTACGTCAAAGAGTTGGAGAAGGTCAATGCGGAGATGGAGGACCAGCTCAACTTCCTGCAAAAAACAATCGAGACGGACAAGGAGTCCTATGCCGAGCTGATAGGCGTGCACGAGAGGGAGCGCATGCGGTGCGAGAGGCTCGAGAGCAAGAACGGCATGCTTCAGAATTTCGCTAGCCAGCTCCAAATGCGACGGTACGAGAGCAACGAGAAGGTGAGAAATATGTTCGTCAATACCAATACCAATAATGCCAACTACCAAATACCAACTCATCGCTTCGTTCCTCAGCTGGTGAAGAAGTTGCAGATGAGCCGCAACCTCGCGCTGATATTTAGAGTATTTCACGCCATCAAGCAAAGCGGCAAGGAGGGGTCAGACGGAAAGGTCAGGGTGGCACAGGTGAGTGACAGCGAGGGCAAAGCCAAAACTACGAGGAGCGAAGCTCGTGGGGGTACTCGCGATATTTACGTAGGGGTTCCCGTAAGCGGCTCGGTCGGTCGCTTCGCTCCCTTGCACTTAATACTAACTCATCGTTTCGCTCCTCGCAGTTCTTGAAGCGGTGGACGCAGGCTTCGACTTACAAGGTTTTCTTGACGTGGAAGGAAAACTTTGAGGAGGCTAAGAGGAACAGGGCCATTGTCAACAAGTTTTTGCAGAGGATGGTGAGGGGGGGCTTGTACAGGTGCTTGTTCGCCTGGGTGACTTTCGTGAGCGATCTGAAGAAGGAGAGAAGGATAGTAAAGCGCTTCAGAGCGAGGTTCCTGAACCAAGGTGAGAAGCTGCAAGGACGAAGCAATCACCGCAAATTTATTCTAACTCGTCGCTTCGCTCCTCGCCACCTCGCAGAGGTGGCCAAGTGCCTCGCGACCTGGTGTGATTTCGTCGACGGTAGGCGAAGGTCTCGCAAGCTCGCCAAGAGGGTGTTCGGGAGGATGGTTTACGGGAAGCTTTGGACCGCCTTCGAGAGGTGGAAGGGAGCGGAGAACGAGGAGGAAGGTGAGAATTTTGCAATAGTGATTAGTAGCTCCAAGATTTTTATACATGTACTTACTCGTCGCCTCGCTCCTCGTTTCATTGAAGTGAGAGCCCGCGAAATAAAGGCCGTCAATGTCCTGTGCAGGATTTTGAACAGGCAGCTGGACTTGGCGTTCAGCACGTGGGTGGCGGGGGTGGCGTTTGAGAAGAGGTGCGAGGCGGTGCTGGCGAAGTTCGCCGCCAGGGTGAAACTGAGGGAGGCCAGGGCGGCCATAGTCACCTGGGTCGACATGGTGGATAAGAGGAAGAGGGTCAGGAGACTGATGAACAGGCTCATCACGGGCAAGGACGGGCTGGCGCTCAGAGAGGCGTGGGCCGTTTGGAGCGACCACTGCCGGAGCAGGGGATGGGAGGAGGTGAGAAATTACGAGGAGTGACAACGTATGTTACTTCAAATTTATTCTAACTCACTTCGCTCCTTGGTCGCAGGTTCAGGCCCTGCTAACGCAGCGCGAGGAAATCATCGAGAAGCAGGCTGCTAGGCTGCAGGAGGTGGAAGCAAAGCTGGAACTGCTGCACCAGAGGGGCGAAGAGATGGGCATGGCGTCGGCCAAGCGCATGGTCCAAATGTGGCAGAACAAATGCCTCAACAACGTCCTGCAGGCGTGGAAAAATTACGCCAAGGGACAGGTGGAGGACAGGGTTAAGATGAACCGGTTCCTGAGCAGATGGACGAACCAGTGCCTCTCCAAGTGCTACGACTCATGGAAGCTCTACGCCAAGGAGGAAATTCGCTGCAGGATGGTGGTGGCGAAGTTCATCAAAAGGTGGAAGAGCCAGTGTTTGACCAAGTGCTTTCTTGCCTGGGCGTGGGAACTGCGGGAGGGCAAGAAGGACCGTATAATCGTGGAACGCTTCAGGAAGAGGTTCCTGAACCAGTGCATCGGCCGCGCGTACAACTCGTGGATCTCCTACGTGAACGATAGGAAATGGCTTCGGAGCTTCGTGGGGAGGGTCCTCGGGGGCATGACGGGGGTGGCGTTCAGCACGTGGAAGGAGGAGACCGAGATGCGCAAGCTCAAGCAGGAGGAGGAAGAGAGACAGGCCATCATCTTGAAGAAGTTCGGGTCGAGACTGAGGCTGCAGGCCTGCATGAGGTGCTTGCGCACCTGGGAGGAAAGCGTCAGGATCAGGAGGTGAGGCAATGCGAGAGGAGCAGAGCAACGAGCTGACGACGCATGGTTATTCACTCTAGCTCGTCACTTGGCCGTATGGTTCTTTATTTTGACCCATCGCTTCGCTTCTCGGTCGCGCTCATTCGCAGGTGGCTGCGGAAACTCATGAGCCGCTGCATCGGGGGCTCGTACTTCGCCATGATCGGAGACGCCTTCGCCCTGTGGAAGCGTCGGTGCGAGGAGTGGGAGCGGAGCGTCCTCAGCGGGAGCGTCGACGACCTCAGGGCGCGCGTAATTTATTTAGAGGGCGAGATGGTCAAATACGGCGAGCTGAAGCGACAGACCTGCATTAATAACGTGTGCGGTCGGTGGTCTGACCTCTGGATGAACTACGTCAGGTCCGCATTCGCCATGCTTAAGCAGAACTCGTACTCAGTCAGCAAAATCGAATACAGCCGAAACATAATGCGCCTCTGCCTCCTGCGCAACATCCGCCATTTAGAGCACCAGGCGCTAAAGCAGTGGATCGTCTACGCTCGCTCAAAGACCGAGAAGATGAAGAAGTCATTCGCCACCCTCATCCACTGCATAACTAGGATCAGGAATTACGACCTCCACAGGGGGTTCAGGAAGTGGAGCGACATCGTCAACGAGGAGGTCAGGGAGGAGGCGCAGGAGAAGGCTGACAGAAAACTCATCGTAGGGAAGGCCAGCCAGGCGCTGTTCCTCCTCGAGAGGGGAGTCGCACAGAGCAGGAGGGAACTAGGCGACGACAGCGACAGCGACGACTACGATGAAGACGAAGGAGGAGGAGGAGGAGGGACAGGCCTATGGTAGAATCGACTGAGCGGCGTTTTTTGGGGAAAACATAAAAGTTGTCGAAATGCTTAACCATTAAAAATCCCTATTATTAACTTTTCCCTAAAACTGCACCTTCTTACTAGGGTCGACATCCTTCCTCCTCCCCTGCTCATAACTAACCAACCTCTTAACACTCGTCAAATACTTCCTACTCATCTCCGAATTCATAACATGCGCAACCTTATTCTCCGCCAACTTCTCCCTCCCCGCCCTCGCGTGTATCCCGACCATCGTTACGCCTATAGGCCATGCGGCTCGACCGATTGCTATGTCGATGTAACAGTCGTTGGCTTTTACGAATTCACCGGAACGACAGTAGGAGACGATTTTTAGGATTGAGGATTCCATTGAGGGGTCTAATGTACCGGCGCGGAGCTGGGAGGAGAGGTGAAGAAGAGAGCGTTTGCAACGTTTTATTGTTAGAATAACAACTAAATAATACGCCTTTTTTTTCTTCAACAGGTGGTGAAAACAATATTGGTGAAAAAACACACGTCCGAACGGTTCACCAAAACCTTACTCTCCTTTCGTTATATAAAAGTCTCGTCCATCCAATCGCTCACCTGTTTAAAAAGCGGTTTAATATAATCCTTACACTGATTAAACGTAATCTTCTCCATCTTCCCTTTACTAGTCATCCTCTCCTCCTCGCTCCGAGCGAGTAAGTCGTTCTCCCATGATTTTAGGAGGCGTTTGAAGTAGTAGTATATTATTTTGTTTGAGTCCCAGAGGGACTCGTCTTCTTTAGGGCAGGAGTCATTTGAGGATTTTGCCTTTGAGACGGACAAGGTAGGGGCTTCGACGGACTGAACGGGTGTTGTGTGTTTTCAAAAGATTGTATGTTAGAGATGTTGAACGGGGGGGGAGGGCGAATAATTATTGTATTCATATTCTCACCTTTTCAGTATGTTGTATTTCCTCTCCTCCAATTTCATACGGTCTGGCACCTCTATCCTCCTCTTCCTTGACGAAAAGTCCTCCTAGGGATTGTCTGAATTCCGAGCCTTGGTCGGTCTTCTTTTTTAAGGAGAGGTGAGCGGATAGGCGGAGGGAGGATTCGGGGACCGTCTCACCGAAGAGGAGGACGGGGAGATTGTGTGAACGGAGGAGGGAGCGGAGGGAAGTTACGGAGAGGGTTGAGGAGGGAGCGGAGAGAGAAGAGGAAGAAGGAGGAGCAGAGGAAGGAGGAGGAGGTAATGAGGATGTATGAGCTGAGTGTTCGATCTTGGAAGCTGAAGGTTTCCCTTTGTCGGAAGAGTTGTTGGAAGAGTTGTTGGCAGAGTTGGTGTCGTGGAGCTTGCGGCGTTTCTCCTTCTGTTCATCTTTCTCCTGCTGCTCCTGCCTTATCTCCGATTGTTTCCTGTAACGTTTCTTCTTTGAAGAATTCTTTGAAGAAGTCGTCGTTGTCGTCGTTGTCGTCGTTGTCGTCGAAGAAGATTTATTAGAGGTGTACAAAGCCGTGAGGGCGGAGAGGTCCATTATCGATAATATATATATATAGTAATATTAACTGACTTTGCACGAACTGTACGAACTAGCTATCTCTGACTTTAATTATAATGTGCGCTGTATATAGTACGGTAATAATAGTGAAGCACAAATGCGTCTCCAAATGCAAAAAAGGAACGAGCTTATAATGTTTTCCAGGGCATTCCCATAGCCTCCCTGCTCTGCCTGTCGTCACGTTAAATAAAAATAATAAAAACGACCACCCTTCGGTAATTTCATTTGAATTGGACCTATACTATAAGTGAGTATTTTAAACCTTTCCAAGCTTCATTTATCGTCTTTAATACTTTTTCAGCCCCGACATGTACCGAAAGGGTATTGCAATTGTGTCAAGGGTGAAGCCTGAGGGCTTGCATTAACTCATTAAATTCTAACTCTCCTTTCACTGTCTCCATTCACTGTCCCCGTCCACAATAAAAGCCTACCAAAGCCTGCCCAAGTTGCCTGCCCAAGTTGCCTGCCCAAAATGCTCTCCCCTCCCCTCCTCTCCGTCTCTCTCCTCCTCCTCCCTCTCTCCCTCCTAACCTTCCTCCAATCCTTCCACCGTCCCCCTCCCTCCCTCCCCCTCTCCTCCACAGAGTCCTCTCCTTTAGTCCCCCCCCCCCCTTCCCCCTCCCACCGCCCTCTCTTCTTGAGGCTCCTCAGTTTAAGTTTATTCTTGAGGAGTATCTTTTTAACCATGGATCTAGGTAAAGTCGGGACGACAGCTACGCTTACGTTACCAAGGTGAGAACAAAAACGATGTGAAATAACGGGTTTGGTGAACGTTCAAGAACACAGAGACTTTTGTTACAAGGTCGATAAGTTTTTAGAACAACGATCGAATTAAATAACAACCTGAAGTCATCAGAATGTTTTTCTGAAACCTTTCTAACGTTATTAAAACACTCTACCCCCGCCCATGTTATTTTTTTAATACGTCGTGTGTGTGTGTGTGTTTTGTTTCCTTCCCTCTCCCCCCCTTATTAAAAGTTACACCTTCTTCCTCTCCTATTTAGTTTCAATAAACTTCATCTACACCGTCCTCTCCCGTCCCCCCGTGTACTCCCCTAGCATAATTCTCCTCCTCTTCGAGTTATTATCGTTCTACTTATCTCCGTCTAACGGTGTACTTATAATTTCTATAAACGGGTTAGAGATTTTTAGTTACCTTTATTTAGTTAAAGCTTTGAGTGGAGGGTTTGAGGATTTAGAAGCTACGCACTTTTATAGGGAACTTAATGAGTATGTTAGGAGGAAGGTTAAGGTGAGAACATTATTATTGACGGAGGAAAGGGTGACAACGAATATATATTAGTTGAACGTTTTATTCTAATCGAACATGATCGTGAGAGCAGAGGTTCGTGGGTTTGTTGAAGGTTACGTTTTGGTTGAAGGTCGTTTTCGGTTTAGGTGTAGTTGTGGAGGAATGGACGGGGGGGATCGAAGGTTTTAGCGTTGAAGATGTTAGGGCGATTGTTATTTTAGTTACGGAAGCTGTGCCGGTTGCGGCTGTCGTTTGGGGGATGAGGGGGAGGAGAGGGGGGGAGAAAGTAGGAGTGTGAACACACCCTTTTCTTAAACGCTAATAAGTAGAATAAAATATAATGTTGACTGACAGAGTAAAAAGTTACATGCAAGTTTGCTTAGAATATTTTTAACTTGTTAACCCTGCCCCTCCTGTTTCACCCTGCAACCCCCCCCCCCCCACCACACCCCCCCCCACCCGTAAAAAATCCCCCAAACCACCACCAACAAAGCCCAAACCAATACTCACTTTACCACCAACCGCTGACGTTAATGCTCGGCCCCGAGGTAATCAACTTGGTCCACACATATGTGAAGCCCTCCTGTATCAACTTGTCCAATTTGCCCTCGCACTGCTTCAGTTCGTGCACGCTCGCGGACCTTTGCTCGATCTCCTTGGCTAGTTTTTGGGATATTTCGGACCTCTGCTTCTTGCCGAGCTCCCTAGAGTCGGTGATGGGGATGAAGACGCCGATGGCGTTGGACGGCGAGGTCAAGTCCTTGTCGTCGGTCTCTGCTAGGAATGACGATTCCGGGGTTAATTCATGTTATAAAAACTATAATAAAATATAACGTGGGGTTTCTCGGTCGCTTCGCTCCCTCGGTACTCGCTTCGCTTGGAACTGACTCCCGCCGCACTACTGACCTGCGTCGTAAACCTCTCTGTAGAATCCCAGGCAGTTCATGTCCTCGTCGAAGGCGGGAAAGCCGTAAGCTACGGCGTTCCCTCCGTGGTAAGGTGGGTTGCCGCACCACAGCTTCGCCAATATGTAGTAAACGCTCTGTTGAATTTCGGTGGATTGCGGGATGGGCGCGCTAAGGGTTTTGGCCGGCGTCGATCCGATGGCGAGCTCGGCGCTCCTGAACTGTTGCAATGTGGATTTCAAATTCGTCGTCTCGGAGCGTCGGGCATCTTTGCCGGGGCCGATGTAGTGGCTGGAAACCTTTTGCATTAGGCCTGGATTCATGGGCGGCGGCGCCTCAGAGTTGGGATCGTAGCTGTGACGAGAGACGATTTGTATATGTTCCATGGTGAGAAGCTGCGACGAGCTGACGACGCATTCCCAGAACCGGTATTCTCACCTGATGGGCAGAGTCTCTTCGGAATCCATGATCTCGTTGAAGAGACTCAAGTTCATGCTCAGACTCTGCTGACTCGCCAGAGTTGGTTGGGGAGGGGGCATGTTGGGATTGTGATGTTGGTCCTGGCTGACGGAGTTATTCCGCGCGAAAGGTTGAGATATTGAGAAGGAGTTAACTTGGGCGAGTTGGGGGTTGGCGGCGGGCAGGGCCTTGCCCTGGCCGTAGCCCCCTCCGCCCCTGCTCGCCGTCGCAGCGCTGGCGTTGGAGCTCGTGGAGCTTTGGCGCGACTTCTTCCCTGGAGGTGGGCCCCTCCCCAGCGCGCTCTGAATCTGGTGGTCGACCTCGGAGCTGAGGTCTCCCCCCGCCGGGGAGCTTGCCTGCGACGAGTGTTGAGTGTTGAACGAGTTAGAACAACGTGGTTGGAGTCCAGTATGGTGTGATTGGGGCTCGGTGAAGCTGGATACTGTACTCGCCACACCCACACTCACCTTGTCGATGGCGTCGATACACTTGCTCAGGTAGTCGAAGGAGTTGCCCTTGACGCTGTTGTACTCGGACAGGACGGAGCTGCATTCGACCGACAGAGGAGAGCGCCCGACGTTGCTCGATAGCTTCTGGATGAGTTGGGCGGCCTTGGTATTCCAGCTCTCGATAGACTGCAGGGCGGCCTTCATGAGGTAAGCGGGAGGCATCGGCGCCCCCTCGACGCGGGCCCGCTTGGCCTTCCCGACAGAGCCGGTCCCGGCGCTGGGCTTGCTCCTCTTGCTCTTGACGTAGATGCGCTTCGACGAACTCGTCCCCACCAGGTGGCCGTGGAACCTCATGCTGGGGTGAGGGGCGACCTTGATGCGGAAAAAGTTGCTCTGGTGGTTCTTCGAGACCTCCTCGATTCTGAAGATTGGGTTAGATATAAACCGACCGCAACTACTTAGTTTTGGCTCCGCCCTCACCTGCATCTCGCGAAGGCCATGCTCTTGTCGTGGTCCCCCTCGAGGCCCTTGTAGCCCTTGGCGAGAACGTTCAGGATGGACTGATCCACCACCTCCTGAAGATGGGCGCAGACGAGTTAGAATTTGTTCTACTTCCGTCCGCCTCCTCATACCATTCGGTACGTGACGAGCTGACGACACATTCCCATACCCTTTGCTGAGGGCTCGGCCGCTTCGCTTGGTGCTCGCTTCGCTCCCTCGATACTCGGGTCGGTTGCTTCGCTCCTCATCGTTCCACATTCTTACCTCCATCAAATGACTCCTCAGGCAAGTTGTGTCAAGCCCCAGGTCGTCCTTACTACCCGCGGAGTTCGCAATGGACTTCTTTTGGTCTGACCCCTTGTTCTTGAGGATGATCTCCTCCTTGCAGTAGCAGAGGGAATACTCGAGGTTCAGGTCGAGGGTGTTGGGCATGATCCGGCCATTGGCATCCGCGATGCAAGTCCGGCACTGTGTGTAGAAGTTAGTAGTTAGTAGTTAGTAGTTAGTAGTTGGTATGTGCCCCCGCCCTCTCCCTCAACCCTTCAACCTCATCTCACTCACCTCGATGTAATTGCTCTCTCTCCCCCTCTCATCTTTGAACCATGTGAGCTGAAAGTGCTTGAGCCCGAACTCGTCCCTGCTCGAGGTGAAGAATAGGACAAGTGTTAGAAGAGGAAAATTACGTTAGCCCCCCCCCCCGAACACCCCCCCCCCCGACCCCCC